>JXCR01114700.1:250157-285934 GCA_002079205.1 Phalaenopsis hybrid cultivar | reverse complement strand
CCATCATTCTTTTTTTTTCCCATAATAATGATAGTTATTTTCTAGTTTCCGCTAGCTCATATAAATCATAAGAAATGAGCATAGTCTTCATTTTAATTAGCCACAAGTGATCTCTCTTTGAAGTGAATGATATTCTAATTTTCATGCATTTTTTAAAGATGCTAGTGAAATGGAGCATTAAATGGATTTAGTCACCGGTCAGGGGCGAACTTAAGTAGCGTCCAGATGAGGGGCGCAATTGCCCCTTCTCAAATTCAAATTTTTATTTATATGAGAAGATAGTTTAATTTTTTTCTTCCTCTTGAAATATTACTTTTAACTATGAACTCCTTTGGATCTTCTTCTCAAACTTAACTCTGATAAGTGTTCGAATTCAGGAAACGAAACATAACCAAAAATGTTTCAGCAAATGAAAAGTGCTCTAAAGCAAAATTCAGAAAAAATCCATTTTGTGGAATTCCATAAGATGCCAGAAAGCCTTTTTTTTTTGTCTTGGGAATGATGCAATAAAAGCTGTTGTTCCTTTCACGTGACTGCTGCATGAAAAATCTGTTGTAGTATTGTTTTCAGAAAATTACAGATTTTTAATTGTATTCATCCAAGCCGAGCACGGACTTGCAGTCATCCTATTTTCAAAAATGAAGGAAAAATTCCATCCAAATGCTCTTTCTAATCAATTTTATCACAATGCTTTTATAAAAAGCTTACTTTTTTAATACAACATGAAGGCAACTTCTAATCATTTATAAAACTATGAGCTCATCCAGTTTCACTCAATAGTCAATAAATCAATTCAATCGATCAATCATTCATGTTACGTACACTCAACAAATTAATTAATAGCCATAAAAGCACCAATATGGGTCGCGCACGCGCTGATGCGACGAGCACAACAGTTTCCGAATTACAAAGTAAAATATAGTGAGTTTTTGGCAACCGGCTTAAATCGGAAGCAATGTTAGCCGGCAACAGCGACTTCTTAGTCCCTATCATTGCTTCGTTTTTTATCTTCTTTCTTGTTAATAATTCCTGTTATGATTCATTCCTTGTCCTCCGAGCCTAAAAACTTCAACTTTTTTTAATGCTCTCCAGAACTTGTAATAATCACTTTATTTAATTAAACTTTAGTTTCTTTTCTGCAAACAAGATGAGGAAACCTGCAACAGTGACATATTGATCCACTTTCTCTTCTTTTTATCTTCCTTAATGCTTATCTAAGATTCCTCGCCAGATACGGCTTGTACAGAAGAGAAAGCTTTTATATTAATTAATCATGGTTTTAGTAATTGTTTATTCCTTGGAAGCCAAATGGGATGTGTGGGCGCAACTAAGAAGAAAAGACCTTGCTCAAGTATTATGGAAACGGGGACGGCTCTTTCATTATATTAATGGCTGGTGATGTTCTTCCACAAGAATGGTCACTTTCTGCTTGTCGCCATCACAGGCTCGTTGCTACAGAAAAGGTACACCGCATAGTTTTTATGCATTTATTTAAATTTAAATTTATTTTTTTAATTCAGTTATATCAAACTCTATAGGTGTTGAATGTTACAATCACCAAAAGCATAAATTATTCCGTACGGACACCGTATGCAGAAATTATTTTTTCACATTGAACACCGCAATTAAATTTTTTTAAAAAAAAAAAGTTGAAAGTGGGGCCCTTCGAAATACATTTTTGTGGTGATCGACGATGGAGATTGGACACGTATGAAATAATTTTTCCATCAAAAGAATGGAACAATCATGGAAACTGCTCTTACGCCTGATCTTATATCAAATTTATATTATAATTTGAATTTGAATTGTAAAGTAGTTGGCGGGTCGATGAGATTGAATTCAATCGACCGAGACTATCGGTCGAGTGGTGATCGTGCATGCTGAAGTAAAAGACTGGCCAGTCAATATATTACAGTCAAGCACTCCAGTAAAGAGTTTAGTTTGTTCGGGACTGTATGTGCGGCCTACCAATTGAACTCTTTTGCCATAATGCATCGGATGGCCATGACTGAGCTATCGGCTATCAGATGGTCGGCACAAATCACATCTTTGCAGCCTGATGCTATGATTGTTCGATCATCTTCCTGGGTCGTTCAATTGCTTTAAGATTTTTATCGATGATTTTGTTGCAGCTCTCTCCCTAAATTCTCTCTCCTTTTATTTGTTGATCGTATGTACATTATATACACCTAGNTCTGCTGGTCGCCATCACAGGCTCGTTGCTACAGAAAAGGTACACCGCATAGTTTTTATGCATTTATTTAAACTTAAATTTATTTTTTTAATTCAGTTATATCAAACTCTATAGGTGTTGAATGTTACGATCACCAAAAGCAGAAATTATTCCGTACGAACACCGTATGCAGAAATTATTTTTTCACATTGATCACCGCAATTAATTTTTTTAAAAAAAAAAAAGTTGAAAGTGGGGCCCATCAAAATACATTTTTGTGGTGATCGACGATGGAGATTGGACACGTATGAAATAATTTTTCCATCAAAAGAATGGAACAATCATGGAAATTGCTCTTACGCCTGATCTTATATTAAATTTATATTGTAATTTGAATTTGAATAGTACAGTAGCTGGCAGGTTGATTAGATTGAATTCAATCGACCGAGACTACTGGTTGAGTGGTGATCATGCATGCTGAAGTAAAAGACTGGCTAGTCAATATATTACAGTCAAGCGCTCCTGTAAAAAGTTTAGTTTGTTCGAGACAGTATGTGCGGCCCACCGATCGAACTATTTTGCCATAATGCACCGGATGGCCATGACTGAGCTATCGGCTATTGGATGGTCGGCACAAATCACGTCTTTGCAGCCTGATGCTATGATTGTTCGACCATCTTCCTGATTCGTTCAATTGCTTTAAGATTTTTGTCGATGATTTTGGTGCAGCGCTCTCCCTAAATTCTCTCTCCTTTTATTTGTTGATTGTATGTACATTATATACACCTAATATTTTCTCAAATATCAAAGCATAAATCCAAAATATATAAATATATAAGATTTAAATGATGCTTATGTAAATGCTCCTAAGAAGCTTACATAAGAAAATTAAAAAAAAAATTAAAAAAAAANATATAAATATATAAGATTTAAATGATGCTTATGTAAATGCTCCTAAGAAGCTTACATAAGAAAATTAAAAAATTAAAAAAAAAATTAATCTTTTATATTTAAATGTATAAATAAATTTGTGAAAATGTGGAATGCAATTTTGTTTAAGGAATCANATAATTAAGTCACCTGAATTGAGTTGGGGGCTAATTTATTTTTTATATGGGGTTTTTCATTGCTCTAAAGGAGGGGCGCACATCAATATAGACAATTTAGTCAATAAAAAACTTCCACGAATTTATGTTCAAATTTTAATTTATTTAGTTTATTTAATATAAAATTATTATCCTCTCTTTGTCATATCGACCACATTGAGACGTTTTGTGCATTTTTAACATGTTTTGTTAGGAGTTATAATACTTTTTTGTTCATAAAAAGATCACTCTGTTGTTTTATGTGAATGACTAGCTTAAGCCATGTANTGTTCAAATTTTAATTTATTTAGTTTATTTAATATAAAATTATTATCCTCTCTTTGTCATATCGACCACATTCAGACGTTTTGTGCATTTTTAACATGTTTTATTAGGAGTTATAATACTTTTTTTGTTCATAAAAAGATTACTTTGTTGTTTTATGTGAATGACTCGCGTACCATCTTTTTAAGGCCAATTGTGGCAGAGGGGATTCAAACTCCCGACTTGAGGGGTCTTATATCGTGGATGCCAACCAACAAGCCAGACCAAGGTGCGTGGCAGTAGTTGAGTGTTTGTGTGTGTGCGTGCGTGTATGAGAGAGAGAGGTAGAAAACCATCCCAGATACCACCATTATGCACAATTGCTTCTTTTTGATGTTCATCAAACTTAGAACCCAACCTATCTAATTATTATTATTATTATTATTATTATTTGTTGAAATTTATATGAATAACTTTCAAAAACTGCATGAAATTTTTAATTCATTGAAAAATATCGTACAACNTTTGTTGAAATTTATATGAATAACTTTCAAAAACTGCATGAAATTTTTAATTCATTGAAAAATATCGTACAAGATTGATTTGCATGGATTCTTTCTTACTGATTGAAGGAGTATTAAAGTAATATTTTTTTAAGCTGTTTTAAAAAAATGTGAATTAATTGAATGAGGGATTATGAAATTTTCAATGGCATTAGCTCACCTTATTTAGTATATCCTATGATCGTTCCAGCTATACAATTCTGGAAAAATAAAAGAAAAAATTACTATTTGATTACATTAAAATTATTTCATTAAATAATATATTTTATATGAGTAGCATACGTCTAATAGTATAGAATTTCTAGGAAATTTAAAGGCTTTAAAGTTATATTCAAAAATCATTTAAGAATTGCTTAGTCATCCTTCTATAAAAAGAGTAGTCAAGAGAATAAGAATTTAATCTCATCATGTTATAGGAGACCTCCTTCCGCCATATCAATTAATATTTGGATTGATATTATTCGTGAGAAAGAATGACAATGATGAAGGGTGTCAGCAGTGGTGTCAATAGGCGATAGTGGCTAGATGATCATAATCAAGTGTCGGGAGTTTGTTCAAGTGATGATGTCCAATAAAGCATAGTCAGATGTTGGTGGTTAGGAGATAAAGCAAAAAGGGTGTGTGACAATATATGGGAAACTTTTCCTAAACAATAGAAGTTAATTGTTATAGTTGGGTGACTGAAGTCAACTGACTGTGGTGTGGTAATAAAGGCCAAGCCACTACTAAAAGGATTTTGTGATTGAATGACTATATATAATTTGACAAATGTAGTTGAACAATCTAGTTTAGTAAGAATTATTGTTAATGTCAGAGATGAGAATTTTGGTTGGGGTATGTTACTATGTGGACCTTGATTTGGAGCACCACGCTAATGAATAAAGTGTCAGGAGCTTGAGCTCGGGCGCTCCTGTGTTCAGGTCAGGCACTCCTGCACCTAGGTTGGGCACTCTTGCGCCTAAGTCGGGTGTTCCTGCACCCACCAGAGTAAGTTGGAATCTACTGCACCCAACTGTGGGCTTATTTCTGTTCAACTCTCTTATCCTGATTCCATTAGAGATTCTTGAAGAAGTTATTAAACTATCTTATCGTGGTCCCATTGGAGTGAGGTTATTTTTGTTCAACTGCGATTTGTTTGATCATGTTTCTAATCATGGAATAAGTGTAAACCAACCATATATTAACTTTAGAGAAGTAAAGGTGAACATAAGGTATCTTAAAGTTGATCCTTTCATTCCAGCAAAACAAGTAAGTCAGGTATAGTATCTTTCATATCCTTATGAATAAGAGATAAAATTAATTGGACAGTAACCATAATAGGTAAACCTAGAGCAACCATTGATATTGAGGATACAATTGAAATTGCTCATAAAAAAAATATAATGATAGCTATATGTGCTCCACTTTATACAATCCATGGAGAGCTCAAATTCCAGGATGCTAGTGGTGAACACAAAGAAATTGGTATTAATGAGTATAACTTTGACGATGCTTTGGATGACAAACTCTTAACTTCATCATGCTTTAGTGACTCTTCAAAGGAGGATGTTAACTAAGATCTGTAAGTTAATCTAATTGTATACTTTTGTGTTTTCAGCTTCAGCAGATGAAGATTACACGTTACAATTTTTCTTTCTGTTAACTGCATAAGTTTTAGTACTTTGTAAATTGCATGCAATTTATAATTTTCATTATACCTACTGCGTCATTTTATATTTTCAACTTCAGTAGTATGTAGATTGCATACAATTTACACTTTTGCTCTTTTTTTACTACGTATTTGTATATTTTTAGCTTCAGTAATTTGTAGATTATTCGTTATTATTTTGATTTATATTTATTTGCACTAATTATTTTTTCTTTCCTTCTTACAGATGATTTCTGGAAGGAATGATGGACTCCTTCCAGTTAGAGGGCACAACGCCCTTAATTATTATAGAATGAAGATGACAATGTCGGCTAATTTTTTTTTTTTTTTTAAAGTAAAATTTTAAATTTAAATTTAATATAATATATATTGTAATTTTAATTTTGTGAAAGTGGTATTCCTTATTTTGAAAATAATTAAATGATTTCAAAATTTGAATTTAATGTATATATGTATATAATGTAATTTTAAATTTTATGAAAATGGTATTTTAGTTTTGTTTGAAAATAATGAGACCATATAAATCTCATATATCTAATAGTTTAAATCTCTGAGCACGATACCATAAATGATATATCATCTCGAATGATGAATGTGTCATTTATTGGTAGATTTAACTATTTAAACTTAAAACTTTATGACTCTATTTTTGTCTGCGAAATTTATAGCCGACAGATTCTCCTATCTAATGCACAGATTAGATAGAGTTTAGATTAATCTGTGTTCTTAATTTCTTATAGAGACAAGCCCATATAGTTAATTACATCTTAGACAACCGAAGTCACCTAAAAAACTCTTGATTAAGATCAGGGTTTCATCTTCAAGAATTCAACGTTTAAGTTTCTACGATTGTTTATAAGAAAAGTCAAGTGGGATAGGTTCGAATAGGAACAGTTATTTCTGGAATCCAAAAGAGCGAAAAGTAGGATATGTCAAAGATACCGAATAAGATTCAGTGACATCTCAAACTAACCTATGATTTGTCTTTACATCTTTGAAAGAGAAATTAATTGATGTTTTAGTCTTGCAAATTATTTAGATATTCGGGACTTGTGTTTGCATATTATATGCAAATAACCCGAGAAAATAGGAGGATTTATGTCGTATTGAACGATGACCTCGGAATCATAAAAAGTTTAGGACTTATATCATACGATATAAAATCGTAGAAAATCCTAAAAGATAGTGTACGAGGATTTATGTCATGTCAGACGAACGACCTTGACGTTTTATAGGTATGATATTTAAGTCTATGGAAGTTTGGCTGAAGCTCCTCTTACCGCCTCCTGTTGTCCTCTCAGCCGCCTCCTGAAGATGAGTCGTCAATCGACCAAGTCGTCATCTCGTTACGTTGAAAGAGTAAAAGAAAGAAAATCATGTCTCAAGTGACCTATCCTAGGGTACTGCATAGTAGTAACTAAAATATGAGTACAGATGAATATTTATAGTATAATGCAATAAAGAAAGAAAACACAAGACATGCATGCATTGTATAGTAAAGTATTGTAAAAGGAAATAACTGAAAGAAAGTTGTATAATAAAATACTGCAAAGAAAGAAAAAATCGTGCAATAATGAAAGAACTATGTAGTAGGAAAAAAAAGAAACTGAAACAACTAAAATCGTATCTGGTTAATTATGCTGATGCTACAAAACAAATTACAATTGCATAACATAATAGGATGAGATAAACATTTGTAGATTATAAAAGAAAGGCTAAATGATAAGCATATGAAAATTTAAAGTGGGATGTATGATTTTAATTTTGGGTTAGGCTCAGACTAGACTTTTTTTTTTAGATCCCCCATGCCACTGATATATTGAAGCCAATCTATCAATCTCAATCAGAAGTCACCAACAAATCACCCCTAGAGTCGGGTAACCCTAAACCCTATCATTTAATGGATTGGTGAACCCAAGTAGTATTTGAACTTATTTTGTTAAAGGTATAATGTACTCATGTGAGATAATATCTGAATTTATCAGGGTGTGGTGCACCTATATGTGATGTTAAAATAAGTGATATGTAGTATCTAACCTTATCGATGTCTAATAAGTGATATTTATTATGTAGTGTCTGAACATATCAGTTAACGGTGCGTGGTGTGTCTATGTGTGATGTCCAATAATTGATCCTTATTATATAGTATCTAAATTTATTAATTAGAAATGTGTCGTGGACCTACATGGGGTGTATAAGGTGTATTATTTAGTATGTGGGGGTATTTTAAATTTATCAATCAAGAATGTGATGTATATATATAAGGTGGATGAAGTGTGATATGTGGATTGTATATGTAGGTGATATCAAATGTATATATGTATTAATTAATGTGTGGTGTCTATATTCTAGTGCCGTATATGTTCCTTTTTTTTAGCAAGTGTAGTATCTGTGTAAGATCTATAATATCAGTTCTTTTATAACTACCAATTCTCAAACCCTTTTAAGGAAGGGTTAGGGCTACCGACGACTTAAGAAAGTGAAAGAGCATCTTACTAATTGAATATTGATTTTATATTTTCAGCTATAAGAAAAGCTGATTACTGGTTCCTTGCATCATTGTCTGTTACCCCGCATCTCGAACTTATAGGCCACTTTGATGTTTCATATGCTTATCAAACCAATCACAATGCATTTGCACATCCAATCACTTAAGCTCCACTTACGCCCATAACACCCAATTCTCATGTATTTACATATGCGGCCCTAAATTTTATTTGCATATTTGTTTCATCAAATCTTTTCATAACATAACCATAAGCTACTTCATATTCATGTCTTAATGGGCTAGTATGAATATAAGAATTAAAGTTTAGGCATTATATATGTAAAAACATAATAATTGAATGATATGTGTGCAAGTGCCTAATCCAATCAGATTAATCAAACTACACCAAATGGAAGAATCCTTTCCATGTTGTTCTTTAGGAAACCGAGCATAAAGCATTCCAAATATTTAATGATAAAATATTGTGAATCCCATTAAAATGATGCTTATGTAGCTAAAGAAAACAAATAGGGGCAGACCGATATATGATGCCACTCAAAATTTATGTACTTTACAACTTTAACACTCAGCTTTCTTATTTTTCATATATTTCTTTATAACCCTATCATCCAAATGTTTCATCTAATCATTAAATGAAATTCAAATTAAGGTGTTAGTTTAGTAAATACAAAGAATAGCATGTTGTACATATAAATTTCCCACAACTAAAGAGGATTTAATAAAAAAATTGCAATTCACTTTCTGAGGTAATTAAGACCCACAACATTCCCACAAGTCACGAAATAGGTTGTGAAGCAAAGATATTAACAGACACTTCTCCTGCAAGATCTCAAAGCAGTGACAAAACAAGGGTTCTGAAATTCCCAAAATGAATTGCTCAAAGAAACATAAGAAAGAAATCCAACTTGTGATAACCCAAATCCCAGTTAATAGAAGTGATCAAACTGATGTGTGCATCCATTTCTTTTTCTTTTTTTTTGATAGTTAAACCTAAGAGATTTATGACCATCAAAAGTAATGTTCAAAGCAGGAGCTCATTCAAAATATACAAATCAAGATCTTCACCTTTCATAGGCTTCTTCTTAGCATAGCAATAAATCTTTCTTTACCAGTCCTAAATTCATCTTCATTCTATTTACAGATAAAAGAAATAGATAGTAATGGCTCAAGAACAAACTGATCCTCTCCAATAAGCATCATATATCCATGGGTCTAGCTTTCTTGAAAATAAAATTGTGCTTAATATTCAAGAATCATTAATAACGTAAGCCAAAAGTGGAGATCAAACTCTCAATTAGATCAAAATAAATTTTCTAAACTTATTTGATAATGATCATGAAAATCCCTTGAAAAGGCCAAAAAAAAAAAAGAAAAGAAGAATTTACTTCCAAAGAGCGTAGAAGAAACTTCAGAAATTCCAGAAGCAGAAATCCAAGCCAAGAAAGAAACCCTTAAATCGTCTAAACAATGATGCTAACCCTGAAATCCTCACGTTCGGGCATTAATATTCCTCCAAATGCTCCAAAAACCTGAAATTCTCCATAGCAATAAGACTTTCAATCCGCACGAATGAATCACCAGCAAACCAATGAATCAATCTCAACATCTAGAAAATAACGAAGAAACAAAACCAAGCAAGACTTCTCGAAATCTCCCGAACAAAACACCAACCGCCAAAATCTTCCCCTCAATGGGGTATTTATAGGTGATGGGGAGGAAGAATCTTACTGCCGGTGAGAATCAGGGTGATGAGGAGAAACACCCATGCAAGGTAAGAAACCCATCAGATTTGAAAATAAGAGTGTTACAAAACTCAATTGGGCGGGAAAAATCTGCTAGAGAAGGGTTACCAGCAAAGCAACCGATGACAAGAGTAGGTTAGGGACAGCGAGGAAAGAGATGACCGGAGAACCAGAAGGAAGCTTTCAGTTCAGTCAAGAGAGAAGAGGGGGAGGAAATGATTCAGCTAGGGCAAGAAAAAACGTAGGTGGGGAAAAGAAAAAAAATATGCGTGAGTTTATATTTCTTCACCTTTATTTTTAATTAAATTTACTAAATAATAAAAAAATAATATTATTTTATTCAAAATTTATCAATTTTTGCACAACTTAACTCAATTTGAAACCCTATCAATATATATGTCTTTCCCGACTAAAATCGACATTCTGGACACATTGGAGCGGTCAGTTTCGTCACCGGGGTCACCTGGACAAGTTCATCGAATATCATATCAATTTAACTTTAATTCGCCCGTGTTGCGACAAAGAAGTTATTTTGGTCCAATCAGAGCATTTTAGCAAGCAAATTGATGATTGGTCCTCGCCTAAACGACAATCATAGTCAAACATATTGCTCTCGGTAGAAAGTCAGACGTCGAACACCGTGTGGTTCACATATGTCTACCACACTTGCACTGCTACCAGCTACCACTACAACGCATTGTCACTAGCTGTTCCTGATACGAGATCCAGTTCAAGCACCACATGCAGTAGTTTTCACCTATGGATTGTGGGGAACACATAATTTCGTCGGTAAAATAATTACTGACAGGTGTTTTAGATACGTCCCCAAAGTCATCATTAATTCATAAAAAAATTATAAATCAAAGGCTTTTATATAGTTTCTGATGGTTTTGAGGCCGTCATAAATTGGTTCACTTCTTGTAGTGACGGAGTCTTATAAGGGCAGACAAATCTGACTAACCAAAAAGCCTTATTTGAGTCAACTGTGTGTCTACTAAAGATCATTGATGTGATGAAATATCATCTTCTCTTTATCACACTGACAGATTTAACCCTCAGGTGGTTCAATGTAGTGCCATCAGAACTAATCGTATGTTTGTTGATTTCAAGCGAATGTTTATGACATAGTTTACAGGCACCCAAAAACCACGGAAAAATGCATAAGCCCTCCAATAGATCCGACAAGTATAAAAAAGGAGTTTTTTCTTGTTAATCACATACTTCTAGAGTGAGATATAAAAGTTTTGGACTTGGAGCTCGCAGTAGCTAAGGCCGCCCTAACTGAAGGAAGGACTCATTTGGTACACTTTGAGTACCCATAAACTAAAGACATTGGTCGAGGTGTTGGAGATGACCAATAATCACATATCAGTTGAAGATTATAACTTCAGCATCGTTTCCTATATAATAGAGTCCTCCACCCATCACTTGTAGAAGAACAACTCCAAAGCTGGCAGGTAGGGACGTAGGATGATTCGTGTCCTTCTCCCCATCCGTGATATGAAGACACTCAGCCATCCTGGGATCACAGAACGACCGACATAACATACAACTAAGGAGACTATAGCCACAGGAGCAACTACCCAAGGGTAGAGGAAGGCTTTGATAGGAAAAAAATGGATGAGTTAGTTTGACCCCATGTCATCCACAACACTTGCATAATTCATTTCATCTTTAGAGGAGGTGGAGACTCATCCCATTAAGTCAGCCTAAAGAGGCTTCGATTGGGAGAATTATACACAGCCACCCTTGCTCTCAAACATAGCTCACATCTCCCATCACCTTAATAGATGAGGATCGAACACTTACAATGATGTCTTCATCATCATTGCTTCTCCAATCTTACTGGAGACATTCATAAGTTCCCTCATATATTTTTAAAGGTCGACAACTAAACTTGCTATGTCGATCAAAATAATCATGATGACTGAAGACCATTCAAGCTCAGTTGATCGACAATGTCGATTATACTCTCTCTCCTATAATAAATGAGATTAGTTCATGAACATGGGATAGCGAAGTTAGCCAAAAAGGACAAGAAAGATCAACACAATATATATAATTTACTATCCTTGGGTTTATAGTCGTAGATAAATAAGGATTCAATATGTGTGTGTGTGTGTGTGTGTGTGTGTGTGTGTGTGTGTGTGCGCGCGCGTGTGTGTGTGTCATTTTATGTATACAAAAAGGTATATTCAATTTCTTAAGTGTTAAAATAATGATAACTTTCATCTAATATGTAAAATTTTGGTGTATATATACAAATGTCTGTAAGGATCTTCATGAGGTCCTATAGTACTGAAGTCCAAGAGGACCAAAGCTGAACAAAAGAACATAAGGGTCACAAAAGCCGACCGAAGGTCACTCTGAGCTAATATTCTAAGGTCAACCGAACACCAGGCATGGACAATAAAGTCCATAAACTACCCCACCTCAGCCGACCTGACACCTCAGCCCGCCACCCACCTCACCCAGCCAGCCTCCTCAGTCGAATTTCATGTACTACCCATTTTTAGAACGGGTGATATTATAACTTTACTTTTTGTGATTCTATCTTCAATATATAGAAGGACACTTTCATATATTAAGGGTTTTTGTCTCTTCTCTCCTGTAAAGAGATCTCTCTCTTTCTCTCTCTCTCTTATTTTTATTTTTCATATATAAAATACGCACAGAACCACCCGAATACTTCAGTTCCCCCTACTAGGTGTGTGTGTGCGCTCTTTTATTTATTTCTCTCTCTCTCTTCACACTTCTCCTTAAAGGTTCCTACCCCCTTATCGCCGAATAAATTTAGATTCAACAATAAATACATAGGAAATTTGGTGGCATGCATATAAATGACCCTTTATTACTTTGTCCCTCGTAATATACATCATAATGGAAAATTTATAGGCATAAGTATCTTTAAAATCTGATATATATTTTCTTTAACTAACTCCAAATAGCAAGAATATATTAACCAAAAACGTGTTTTTAAATTGAGTTGCCACCCTCATTTTTTCATTACAATCATAAAGAACTGGGGGCAAAATAAATAAGAAAAAATGGTTTAAANTATATATATATATATATATATATATATATATATATATATATATATATATATATTTGTATGTGTGTGTGTGTGTGTGTGTGTGTGTGTGTCATTTTATCTATACAAAAAGGTGTATTCAATTTCTTAACTGTTAAAATAATGATAACTTTCATCTAATATGTAAAATTTTGGTGTTGTATATACAAATATATGTTAAAAAAATGTCTGTAAGGATCTTGATGAGATCCTACAGTAGTGAAGTCCATGAGGACCAAAGCTGAACAAAAGAACATAAGAGTCGCAAAAGCCGACCGAAGGTCACTTTGAGCTAATAATCTACGATCAACTAAACACCATGAAAGGACAATCGAGTCCATAAGCTGCCCCACCTCAGCCGACCTAACACCTCAGCCCGCCGCCCTCCTCAGTCGAATTTCATGTACTACGCATTTTTAGAATGGGTAATATTATAATTTTACTTTTTGTCATTCTATCTTCTTTACATAGAAGGACACTTTCATATATTAAGGGTTTCTGTCTCTTCTCTCTTGTAAAGAGATTTCTCTCTCTCTCTTTTTCTCTTTTATTTTATTTTTTCATATATAAAATAGGAACAGAACCACCTGAATACTTTAGTACCCCCCTACAGGTGTGTGTGTGTGCTCTTTTATTTATTTCTATCTCTCTCTCTTCACACTTCTCCTTAAAGATTCTTACCACTATGATCCCCGGATAAATTTAGATTCAACAATATATACATAGGAATTTGGTGGTATGCATATAAATGACCCTTTATTACTTTGTCCCTCGTAATATACATCATAATGGAAAAATTATAGGCATAAGTATCTTTAAAATCTGATAAATATTTTCTTCAACTAACTCCAAATATTTTTAATATAGCTAAGATCAAGAATATATTAACCAAAAAAACGTGTTTTTAAATTTTGAGTCTTTCATCATATGCATATGATTCTACCGCCTGCCACCATCATTTTTCCATTACAATCATTAAGAACTGGGAGCAAAATAAATAAGAAAAAATGGTTTAAAAAATAAATAAATAAATAAATAATAATAATAATAATAAATACTCTGTGCTGTTTGAGAGGAGCAGCCGGAATTCTGCCGACACGTCGGTCAAGAACCGGCACAGACAAAGCCAAATGGCGAACGGAACAATGAGGAATGCCCACGTGGTCAAATATTCTACATAATTTAGGTGGGCCCATTTCCACATCCTGATTACGGGACGGACCTGACTGCTGGAAAATACTGGACGTCGGCAGTTGTCACTTCATATAAGAGACCGGAATCTTTTTCTGCAATAATAATATGAAACATTTACAGGTAGACCACGCATTTCTTGTAAATTTACAAATTCATATTTTTTATATTTGTACCCTTCAACCTTGCTTGAAAATGAAATATATATTTCACTTTTATTTTTTAGCTAGTAAGAGCTTCTTTTTTTTTTCTGTGATATGAGATATTTAAATATTATAAAAATAAAAATAAAAATTTAGATGTCAAGTGTTTGGACATATAAAAATTAAAGAAAATAATTAATATACATATACATCTATAGGAAAGGTTAGAGTGTTTGTTCGTAGTTTTTTGAAGTATATAGAAATAGGGTTGTCAAAAAAGACAACTCATGTTTGAATCCTTTGTTAATATTATTTGTGTAGTAATATATTATATATATTTGTATTTGATGTGTGCTATAAAACTCATGGTGATCATCACGAACTCAAATGAAAGAAAATAAATAATAGAGACACCATAAATTTTATGGGAAAGTCCTAAAAGGGAAAAACCACAGGGCGTGGCTCAAATAAAATAATTCATTATGAATTGTTGATTACACAACCATGTTCTTATCTCAAAGACAGGAGAGAGTTGCACAGCTTCTCAATATAGAATAGATGTTGCGCAATGGTCAGGGGTGATTGCAGTTCGTAACATTTGCTGGGAATCCAGTAACTTGTCTTTGAGGTATGCTGGTATATGATGTTCACAATGACGTTTGGTTCTGTCAAGTGCTTCAACGTTGTGCAACGTAGGTTGAGATACTGCAGTGTACACTATGATTCTGCTTGAGGCATCATCACGAGAAGCATGTGGCTGCTGATGGTGGTCGGTGACGGCCGGTGATTGGTGGTCGGCGGCGATCGATTACTCTAGGAGCAGGAAGCGGAAAGCTTTAGTCGAATTGTTCGTGTAGAGTGCAAGATTTCAACCCCCTCTTCTCCATGCTATGGGCTTCCACTGACACGTGGTCTAGTCCCCCACCTAAGAGGAGGGTGTGACTCTATTTATAGTGTTCAAATTACAAATAAGAAAGAAATTTGAACCACTCTGATCAGTCAACCCGAATAGATTCCTCAATTTAACAGTGTTTTGTGGACAATTGAGTGTTTAACGATGTCATACTTGATTGATCTTGGGCTCATTGGATTTATCTTATCAAGAAACTTGATCTGAATATAATCTTGCCAAATTAAAAATTTGTTTGACGTTGGAATTATGCACTTAAAGCTCCCAAAAGTGTTTTAACAGCTTGATTCGAGCTTAATTTAACTCGGATTGGACAAACTTTGGTTTTATTGGGTTTGTCTCATCGAGCCCACCAGTTTAACCGTAACTTCGTATAAATCAAAATTCTAGATGAATTTTAATAAAAGTTCGAAAATTTCTTCCACAAAAAATTACCTCGAAATTCATATCAGAGCTTGAGATACATGTAAGATTATGAGAATTTGTTGATGGTGTATCAATATCTATGTTTAAATCACCATCTTATTTTGTTTTTTTTTTTAATGCCATAAAATGGTGCAGGTTTGAATCCAACTTTCTACATCTATTTTGTAATTAATTTAAATGAGTTAATTTCGAAATGAACATGATCCAAGCAAGAATATGTAAATCAAGTCTAAAGCAAACAAATAAAATTAATTCAAACGAACTAAATACCAGCCAAGTCTGAACTCGCTCAAACTTGGCTCGCTTACAATGAAAGGTGACGGATATCAAATGCCGTTTCCCATTCNCCCATTTCCACATCCTGATTACGGGACGGACCTGACTGCTGGAAAATACTGGACGTCGGCAGTTGTCACTTCCAACTTTTTCCGCAATAATAATATGAAACATTTACAGGTAGACCACGCATTTCTTGTAAATTTACAAATGTATATTTAAAATTTTAGTTTTTATAATCTTGCTTGAAAATGAAATATATATTTCACCTTCATTTTTTAGCTAGTAAGAGCTTCTTTTTTTTCTGTGATATGAGATATTTAAATATTATAAATATAAAAATACAAATTTAGATGTCAAGTGTTTGGATATATAAAAATTATACAACTTGTACATATAACTATTTTTTTATCGATATATATATATATACACACACACATACATCTATGGGAAATGTTAGTGTTTGTTCGTATTTTTTGAAGTACATAGAAATAGGGTTGTCAAAAAAGGCAGCTCATTTTTGAATCATTTGTTAATATTATTTGTGTAGTATTATATTATATATATTTGTATTTGATGTGTGCTATAAGACTCATGGTGATCATCACGAACTCAAATGAAAGAAAATAATCAATAGAGACACCATAAATTTTATGGGAAAATCCTAAAAGGGAAAAACCACAGGCGTGACCTAAATAAAATAATTCATTATGAATTGTTGATTACACAATCATGTTCTTATCTCAAAGACAGGAGAGAGTTGCACAGCTTCTCAATATAGAATCTCTGTTGCGCAATGGTCAGGGGTGATTGCAGTTCGTAACATTTGGTGAGAATCCATTAACTCTTCTTTGAGGTATGTTGGTATATGATGTTCACAATGACGTGTGGCTCTGTCAAGTGCTTCAACGTTGTGCAACGTAGGTTGAGATACTATAGCGTGCACTATGATTCTGCTAGAGGCATCGTCATGAGAAGCAAGTGGCAGCTGATGGTGGTCGGGACGGCCGGTGATTGGTGGTTGGCGACGACCGGTGATTGGTGGTCGGTGGCGATCGACTACTCTAGGAGCAAGAAGCAGAAAGCTTTCGTCGAATTGTTGGTGTAGAATACGAGATTTCAACCCCCTCTTCTCCATGCTATGAGCTTCCGCTGACTCGTGGTCTAGTCCCCCACCTAAGAGGAGGGTATGACTCTATTTATAGTATTCAATTTACAATAAGAAAGAAATTTGAACCACTCTAATCAGACGACCCTTAGAGATTCCTCAATTGAATAGTGTTTTGTGGACAATTGAGTGTTTTAAGGATGTCATACTTGATTGATCTTGCGCTCGTTGGATTCATCTTGTCAAGAAACTTGATTTGAATATAATCTTGTCAAATTAAAAATTTGTTTGATGTTGGAATTATGCACTGAAAGCTCCGAAAAGTGGTTTAACAGCTTGATCCAAGCTTAATTTAACTCGGACTGGACAAACTTTGGTTTTATTGGGTTTGTCTTATCAAGCCTGCCAGTTAACCTCAAGTTTGCATAAATCAAAATTCTGGATGACTTTTAATAAAAGTTTGAAAATTTCTTACACAAAAAATTACCTCGAAATTCATATCAGATCTTGAGATTCATGTAAGATTATGAGAATTTGTTGATGGTGTATCAATTTCTATGTTTAAATCACCGTCTGATTTTGGTTTTTTTTTTTATGCCATAGAATGGTGCAGGTTCGAATCCAACTATCTACATCTATTTTGTAATTAGTTTAAATGAGTTAATTTTGAAATGAACATGATCCAAACAAGAATATGTAAATCAAGTCTAAAGCAAACACACTATTCACTAGGAAATTTGAACATGAGCCAATTTCCAATAAAATTAATTCAAACGAACTGAATACCAGCTAAGTCTGAACTCGCTCAACCTTGGCTCGCTTACAATGAAAGGTGACGGATATCAAATGTCGTTTCCCATTGGGCTGTCTCAAAATACTCACTTAAAAGCTTATTAAATACATAATTATTCATTAGAAAATAAAGGCCAATCATCACACATAATTTCTACCAAGCAACAGAATGAATTAGTCTTTATTTCATCAATAAGTTAAATATGAAAGTGCACTTTCATGATGCCATTTGGTGATTCAAAAAGGGCCGAAAACTAAGGTCTTCACTTATATCTTCTTTATTTACTTCATTTTATTTTTTGTGTAGGAATCGTTTTATTGGAAATAATATAGTAAGTGTAGGTGAGGAGAGGACAATGGGGTTTGGGGACTGCTTTCCACATCGGCATTCTTTGCCTGATTTTTTTCCTTTTTTTAAGCAATTCACTCTTGGAAGAATTTGTCTGTTCGAGGCTTCCCAATCATCTTAATTCTTCTGTGTTTGATTTTTAGGATTGTGAGTCAGCATTTATTTTATTTATGTTTGATATTAAGGAATGTTGCATATATGGTAGGCAGCCTTTTGTCTTATAAATTGGATCTTTTAAATGATTTTATTTTTTATTTTTTATTTTTTATTGTCTTATTTTAAATTAAACAATAAAATAAAGATGTCTCTCTATGTATGTATGTATATAAACATTATAATAAGTTTTTAGTTTTTATAATATGATTCTTTTTTATTTGATGTATTTGTATAAAAACAAAAGAAAATAAAACACGTAAGAAAATATCAAGAATTTTATGTGTTCATCTAATTGATCACTACTTTCAGTTTTTGTCCTTACAATTTCAATAGTGTTGACAATGTTAAAATTTTACACGAGAAATACAATGACTAAACGAACTATTTAACTTCTTTTTAATCCTTCTTCTATGAACCCTATTAATGGTGTACATTTTATAATGAAATTCTACTTCAAATTAAACTGAAATGTAAAATTGTTCACATGAATATTGTATAGCTCAAATCCATAGGAGAAAAAGACATGTCATCCTCTTCCAATGATATGATTGTACATATCAATTTGTTTTTTGTCTGTGCATAGGATATTTTCTTATAGAGTGTTACTTATACTACAAAACTTATCATTTTGAATAATAATCTTTTTTGAAAAGTAAGAAAATTTGAACTATATTTGTCATCCAATTCCTTTTTTTTTCTCTCATATTTCATGAATGGCTATGCTCTTTATAAAAATAAAAATATTTAGATCCATATATTAATTTTAGTCAACAATATTGATATTGTGATCCTCTTTCTAGGAAAATAATTTTTATTTAATATATTAAAGTCAATTTATAAAATTATAAATTCTAAAAAGAATAATAGAGCCCAAAACTAAAAAAAATGCATGAAATAATAAGTTAAAAAATAAATAAATCTCTCACTTAAGAGGATTATATTTGTCTTAATACTGGGAAGAAAATCTAGTGGATATTACTGTTTTAAAGTTTTGACTATTCTAACCCATTTAATATCATGTCTAAATAAGATAAAATAAGTCAAAGTTGTATAGTTAATTATCATTCTTTGATATGGTAAAATTAGAAATAATATTTTAACAAGACGGATTTATAATCAACATCACACATCTTGTTGGCTAAGAATTTTTTATCTAAGGGCAACAACTCTATTATGACGATTGATAGTATCTAGTGGAAATTGCAATCAAGAACTAAATTGAACATTGTCCAACAAAGAGATGAGGAATTCTTTCATCAACAATTGTGTTGCCAATCGCAGCACCTTTAGAAGAATTTATATTTGTCATCCCCGGTATTGGCATTAATAATAAAGCATTGTTCTCCACCTACATCACCTATGTTTGCACATGTACCTCGTTAGAAGAAAGCAAAAAGAGCATATGTGCTCAACTCTAGTAACAAAGGGAATTGCAACGAAGTTGAATGATTCTTAATAATAATAACTTGCATAAGAGATGAAACCTTATATGCACTAAAATTTTTAGCATTTTTATACAAAGAAAGTGCGTGGAAAAGAACGTGACAATGAGAACAAATGATAAAGCTTTTCTAAGAGAAACTTTTACCAATCAATTTGTATTTCTATCACTAATTTAATTGCTCTCTTCATACCTTGAATAATTTCAATCTCTATTAGAAGCTTGGCTTCAATGGTTCTAATAATATATGGCATTAGAATATACACACTAATAAAGAACCAATTTTTGAGTTTGAAAAAGAAGAAGAAGAAGAAAAACCGACTTATCGAAGAGATAAGTTGTGGGCAAAGATAATTTTATTTACTTTAAAATAAAAGAGCAACAATAAAAAAAATAAATCACAAACATATGCAAATCAAGAAACTTACATATCTACTTTGAAAATCTTAGATAATAAAAACCATCAAACAAATGAAAAGAATTTACTATATCAAATATAAAAGGAGTCAGAGTGGAATTTAACGGCTATACTTGGTTTTGGGGCAATTAAGTATCTTGAGATATTTCTGTTGAGAGACTTAAGTTGCATATACTCGGTTTTGGGCTGAGCACCTGAAGGCCCAGTTAGTCTGTTCAATTGTATAGTTTATATTGGGCTTTGTTTTATTTGATAACTGTCTTGGTTCTTGTGCAATTTTAAATTAAATATAACTTCAATTTAATTCAAGTAAATAAAATCAAAATTCTCATCCCACTGTTCTGCCGATTTTTCTTATTCANNNNATATATATGTGTATAAGAGAGAGATATATATATATATATATATATGTATGTATGTGTGTGTGTGTGTGTCATTTTATCTATACAAAAAGGTGTATTCAATTTCTTAAGTGTTAATATAATGATAACTTTCATCTAATATGTAAAATTTTGGTGTTATATATACAAATGTATGTTAAAAAAAATGTCTGTAAGGATCTTGATGAGATCCTATAGTAGTGAAGTCCAAGAGGACCAAAGTCGAACAAAAGAACATAAGGGTCACAAAAGCCGACCGAAGGTCACTCTGAGCTAATATTCTAAGGTCAACCGAATACCATGCAAGGACAATAAAGTCCATAAGCTACCCCACCTCAGCCGAACTGACACCTCAGCCAGCCAGCCTCCTCAGTCGAATTTCATGTACTTCCCATTTTTAGAATGGGTGATATTATAACTTTACTTTTTGTCATTCTATCTTCTATAAATAGTAGGACACTTTCATATATTAAGGGTTTTGTCTCTTCTCTCCTGTAAAGAGATCTCTCTCTTTCTCTCTTTCTCTCTCTTATTTTTATTTTTCATATATAAAATAGGCACAGAACCACCCGAAAGTTCCCCCTACTAGGTGTGTGTGTGTTCTTTTATTTATTTCTCTCTCTCTATTCACACTTCTCCCTATAGATTTCTACCACTCTGATCTCTGGATAAATTTAGATTCAACAATAAATACATAGGAATTTGATGATATGCATATAAATGACGCTTTATTACTTTGTCCCTCGTAATATACATCATAATGGAAAATTTATAGGCATAAGTATCTTTAAAATCTGATATATATTTTCTTTAACTAACTCCAAATATTTTAATATAGCTAAGAGCAAGAATATATTAACCAAAAACGTGTTTTTAAATTTAGAGTCTTTCATCATATGCATATGATTCTACCGCTCTGCCACCCTCACTTTTTCATTACAATCATTAAGAACTGGGAGCAAAATAAATAAGAAAAAAATGGTTTAATAAATAAATAAATAATAATAAATACTCTGTGCTGGTTGAGAGGAGCAGGCCGGAATTCTGCCGACACGTCGGTCAAGAACCGGCACAGACAAAGCCAAATGGCGAACGGAACAATGAGGAATGCCCACGTGGTCAAATATTCTACATAATTTAGGTGGGCCCATTTCCACATCCTGATTACGGGATGGACCTGACTGCTGGAAAATACTGGACGTCGGCAGTTGTCACTTCATATAAGAGACCGGAATCTTTTTCTGCAATAATAATATGAAACATTTACAGGTAGACCACGCATTTCTTGTAAATTTACAAATTCATATTTTTTATATTTGTACCCTTCAACCTTGCTTGAAAATGAAATATATATTTCACCTTTATTTTTTAGCTAGTAATAGCTTCTTCTTTTTTTCTGTGATATGAGATATTTAAATATTATAAAAATAAAAATAAAAATNCCCATTTCCACATCCTGATTACGGGACGGACCTGACTGCTGGAAAATACTGGACGTCGGCAGTTGTCACTTCATATAAGAAACCGGAATCTTTTTCTGCAATAATAATATGAAACATTTACAGGTAGACCACGCATTTCTTGTAAATTTACAAATTCATATTTTTTATATTTGTACCCTTCAACCTTGCTTGAAAATGAAATATATATTTCACTTTTATTTTTTAGCTAGTAAGAGCTTCTTTTTTTTTTCTGTGATATGAGATATTTAAATATTATAAAAATAAAAATAAAAATTTAGATGTCAAGTGTTTGGACATATAAAAATTAAAGAAAATAATTAATATACATATACATCTATAGGAAAGGTTAGAGTGTTTGTTCGTAGTTTTTTGAAGTACATAGAAATAGGGTTGTCAAAAAAGACAACTCATGTTTGAATCGTTTGTTAATATTATTTGTGTAGTAATATATTATATATATTTGTACTTGATGTGTGCCATAAAACTCATGGTGATCATCACGAACTCAAATGAAAGAAAATAAATAATAAAGACACCATAAATTTTATGGGAAAATCCTAAAAGGGAAAAACCACAGGGCGTGACCCAAATAAAATAATTCATTTTGAATTGTTGATTACACAACCATGTTCTGATAGGAGAGAGTTGCACGGCTTCTCAATATAGAATCTCTGTTGCGCAATGGTCAGGGGTGATTACAGTTCGTAACATTTGTTGGGAATCCAGTAACTCGTCTTTGAGGTATGCTGGTATATGATGTTCACAATGACGTGTGGTTCTGTCAAGTGCTTCAACGTTGTGCTACGTAGGTTGAGATACTCCAGCGTGCACTATGATTCTGATGGAGGCATCGGCACGAGAAACAAGTGGCAGCTATGGTGGTCGGCGACGGCCGGTGATTGGTGGTTGGCAGCGATCGACTACTCTAGGAGCAGGAAGCGAAAAGCTTTCGTCGAATTGTTGGTGTAGAATGCGAGATTTCAACCCCCTCTTCTCCATGCTATGGGCTTCCGCTAACTCGTGGTCTAGTCCCCCACCTAAGAGGAGGGTATGGCTCTATTTATAGTGTTCAAATTACAAATAAGAAAGAAATTTGAACCACTCTGATCGGTCGACCCGAATAGATTCCTCAATTTAACAGTGTTCTGTGGACAATTGAGTGTTTTAACGATGTCATACTTGATTGATCTTGGGCTCGTTGGATTCATTTTATCAAGAAACTTGATTTGAATATAATCTTGCCAAATTAAAAATTTGTTTGACGTTGGAATTATGCACTGAAAGCTCCCAAAAGTGGTTTAACAGCTTGATTCGAGCTTAATTAAACTCGGATTAGACAAACTTTGGTTTTATTGGGTTCGTCTCATTGAGCCCTCCAGTTTAACTGTAAGTTCGTATAAATCAAAATTCTGGATGAATTTTAATAAAAGTTTGAAAATTTCTTACACAAAAAATTACCTCGAAATTCATATTAGACCTTAAGATTCATGTAAGATTATGAGAATTTGTTGATGATGTATCAATATCTATGTTTAAATCACCATCTGATTTTGGCTTTTTTTATGCCATAGAATGGTGCAGGTTTGAATCCAACTTTCTACATCTATTTTGTAATTAATTTAAATGAGTTAATTTCGAAATGAACATGATCCAAGCAAGAATATGTAAATCAAGTCTAAAGCAAACAAATAAAATTAATTCAAACGAACTAAATACCAGCCAAGTCTGAACTCGCTCAAACTTGGCTCGCTTACAATGAAAGGTGACGGATATCAAATTTCGTTTCCCATTGGGCTGTCTCAAAATCCTCACTTAAAAGCTTATTAAATACATAATTATTCATTAGAAAATAAAGGCCAATCATCACACATAATTTCTACCAAGCAACAGAATGAATTAGTCTTTATTTCATCAATAAGTTAAATATGAAAGTGCACTTTCATGATGCCATTTGGTGATTCAAAAAGGGCCGAAAACTAAGGTCTTCAGTTATATCTTCTTTATTTACTTCATTTTATCTTTTGTGTAGGAATTTTCTTATGGAAATAATATAGTAAGTGTAGGTGAGGAGAGGACAATGGGGTTTGGGGACTGCTTTCCACATCGGCATTCTTTGCCTGATTTTTTCCCTTCTCTTAAGCAATTTACTCTTGGAAGAATTTGTCTGTTCGAGGCTTCCCAATCATCTTAATTCTTCTGTGTTTGATTTTTAGGATTGTGAGTCAGCATTTATTTTATTTATGTTTGATATTAAGGAATGTTGCATATATGGTAGGCAGCCTTTTGTCTTATAAATTGGATCTTTTAAATGATTTTATTTTTTATTTTTTTATTTTTTATTGTCTTATTTTTAATTAAACAATAAAATAAANGCCTTTTGTCTTATAAATTGGATCTTTTAAATGATTTTATTTTTTATTTTTTATTTTTTATTGTCTTATTTTTAATTAAACAATAAAATAATGATGTCTCTCTCTGTATGTATATATATAAACATTATAATAAGTTTTTAGTTTTTATAATATGATTCTTTTTTATTTGATGTATTTGTAAAAAAAAACAAAAGGAAATAAAACACGTAAGAAAATATCAAGAATTTTATGTGTTCATCTAATTGATCACTACTTTCAGTTTTTGTCCTTTCAATTTCAACAACGTTGACAATGTTAGAATTTTACACGAGAAATACAATGACTAAACAAACTATTTAACTTCTTTTTAATCTTTCTTCTATGAACCGTGTTAATGGTGTCCATTTTATAATGAAATTCTACTTCAGCTAAACTTAAATGTAAAATTGTTCACATGAATATTGTATAGCTCAAATCCATAGGAGAAAAAGACTTGTCGTCCCCTTCCAATGATATGATTGTACATATCAAATTGTCTTTTGTTTGAGCATAGGATATTTTCTTATAGTGTTACTTATACTCCAAAACTTACCATTTTGAATGATAATCTTTTTTGAAAAGTAAGAAAATTTGAACTATATTTGTCATCCAATTCCTTATTGTTTTCACATATTTCATGAATGACTATGTTTTTTATAAAAATAAAAATATTTAAATCCATAAAAGATATATTACTTTTAGTCAGCAATATTGGTATTGTGATCCTCTTTGAAGGAAAATAATTTTTATTTAATATATTAAAGTCAATTTATAAAAATATAAATTCTAAAAGAAATAATAGAGCCCAAAACTAAAAAAAATGCATGAAATAAATATGAAAATAGATAAGAAAAACAACCATTTAATAAGTTAAAAAATAAATAAATCTCTCACTCAAGAGGATTATATTTGTCTTAATACTAGGAAGAAAATCTAGTGGATATTACTGTTTTAAAGTCTTGACTATTCTAACCCATTTAATATCATGTCTAAATAAGATAAAATAAGTCAAAGTTGTATAGTTAATTATCATTCTTTGATATGGTGAAATTAGAAATAATATTTTAATAAGATGGATTTATAATCAACATCACACATCATGTTGGCTAAGAATTTTTAATCTAAGGGCAACAACAACTCTATTATGACGATTGATAGTAGCTAGGGGAAATTGCAATCAAGAACTAAATTGAACAATGTCCAACAAAGAGATGAGGAATTCTTTCATCAACAATAGTGTTGCCAATGGTAGCACCTTTAGAATAATTTATATTTGTAATCCTCGGAAATTGGCATCAATAATAAAGCATTGTTCTCCACCTACATCACCTATGTTTGCACATGTACCTCGTTAGGAGAAAGCAAGAAGAGCATGTGTGCTCCAATCTAGTAACAAAGGGAAAAGTTGAATGATTCTTATTAACAATAACTTGCATAAGAGATGAAACCTTATATGCATTAAAATTTTTAGCATTTTTATGTAAAGAAAGTGCGTGGCAAAGAACATGACAATGAGAACAAAGGATAAAGCTTTTCTAAGAGAAATTTTTACCAATCAATTTGTATTTCTATTACTAATTTAATTGTTCTCTTCATGCCTTGAATAATTTCAACCTCTATTAGAAGCTTGGNTAGAATTTTACACGAGAAATACAATGACTAAACAAACTATTTAACTTCTTTTTAATCTTTCTTCTATGAACCCTGTTAATGGTGTCCATTTTATAATGAAATTCTACTTCCGCTAAACTTAAATGTAAAATTGTTCACATGAATGTTGTATAGCTCAAATCCATAGGAGAAAAAGACTTGTCGTCCCCTTCCAATGATATGATTGTACATATCAAATTGTCTTTTGTTTGAGCATAGGATATTTTCTTATAGTGTTACTTATACTCCAAAACTTACCATTTTGAATGATAATCTTTTTTGAAAAGTAAGAAAATTTGAACTATATTTGTTATCCAATTCCTTATTGTTTTCACATATTTCATGAATGACCATACTATTTATAAAAATAAAAATATTTAAATCCATATATTACTTTTAGTCAGCAATACTGGTATTGTGATCCTCTTTGAAGGAAAATAATTTTTATTTAATATATTAAAATCAATTTATAAAATTATAAATTCTAAAAAGAATAATAGAGCCCAAAAATAAAAAAAATGCATGAAATAAATATGAAAATAGATAAGAAAAACAACCATTTAATAAGTTAAAAAATAAATAAATCTCTTACTCAAGAGGATTATATTTGTCTTAATACTGGGAAGAAAATCTAGTGGATATTAATGTTTTAAAGTCTTGACTATTCTAACCCATTTAATATCATGTCTAAATAAGATAAAATAAGTCGAAGTTGTATAGTTAATTATCATTCTTTGATATGGTAAAATTAGAAATAATATTTTAATAAGACGGATTTATAATCAACATCACACATCATGCTGGCTAAGAATTTTTTATCTAAGGGCAAAAACTCTATTATGACCATTGATAGTAGCTAGGAGATATTGCAATCAAGAACTAAATTGAACATTACCCAACAAAGAGATGAGGAATTCTTTCATCAACAATATTGTTGCCAATAGTAGCACCTTTAGAATAATTTATATTTGTCATCCTCGGTATTGGCATTAATAATAAGGCATTGTTCTCCACCTACATCACCTATGTTTGCACATGTACCTCGTTAGGAGAAAGCAAGAAGAGCATGTGTGCTCCAATCTAGTAACAAAGGGAATTGCAACGAAGTTGAATGATTCTTATTAATAATAACTTGCATAAGAGATGAAACCTTATATGCATTAAAATTTTTAGCATTTTTATGTAAAGAAAGTGCGTGGCAAAGAACATGACAATGAGAACAAAGGATAAAGCTTTTCTAAGAGAAATTTTTACCAATCAATTTGTGTTTCTATTACTAATTTATTTGCTCTTTTCATGCCTTGAATAATTTCAATCTCTATTAGAAGCTTGACTTCAATGGTTCTAATAATATATGCCATTAGAACCAAATTTTGAGTTTGAAAAAGAAGAAGGAAAACCGACTTATCGAAGAGATAAGTTGTGGGCAAAGAGAATTTTATTTACTTTAAAATAAAAGAGCAACAATAAAAAAAGTAAATCACAAATCAAGAAACTTACAAATCTACTTTGAAAATCTTAGATGATAAAAACCATCAAACAAATGAAAAGAATTTATTATAGCAAATATAAAAGGAGTCAGAGTGGAATTTAACGACTATACTTGGTTTTGGGGCAATTAAGTATCTTGAGATAATTCTGTTGAGAGACAAGTTGCATATACTCAGGTTTGGGCTGAGTACCTCAAGGCCCAGTTAGTCTGTTCAATTGTGTAGTTTTTATTGGGCTTTTTTTTTTATTTGATAAATGTCTCGGTTCTTGTGCAATTTAAATTAAATATAACTTCAATTTAATTCAAGTAAATATAATCAAAATTCTCATCCCAAACTGTTCTGGCGATTTTTCTTATTCATTATTATTTCGATCACAAATGCAGAGTATCTATGCTATTTTCTGAAAGTGCAAGTGTGTGTGTGTGTGTCTATATATATATATGTGTGTGTGTGTGTGTGTGTGTGTGTGTGTGTGTGTGTGTGGCAGTACCTTCATCAAAACAATATTATATTTTGTTTTTTCATTTAAAATTTTTATTTTATGTTATTGTTTATTGTTTTGATTTAAATTAAAATATATGTAATTGATATAGTTCTTTATAAAAAAAAGTTAAAACATATAAATATTATGCAATATGAACATGTTTTAAAAAATAAAAATTAAAATAGAAAAAAATCATGCCAAATGGGCCCTTAGGTTTTTATGTTTTTATGATTTTTAGTTGATGGGCTTGGATCCTGCTAAAGCCATTCACGTGAAGAATTCCACCTCTTTGTTATTATAACTAGCTACTTCGCTTTATTAAATGTTATGTTTTAAATTGCGTTAGTGGGCTTATTAGTAAGTTATTCTTATGGGACCACCTGATTAATTGATGATGGTGTCCTTCTTTCCTTGCGAAAGGTTGTTGGTTGGGGGTTGTAGACATTTATAGCTTTTTTTGTGGATGAAATTATCTTTTTACCACATTACATAGGGAGGTTTCTTCCACCTCATTATTGCAGATTTTCTATTATTACTATTTCTATTACTAGGTTTTAAACTATATTGGCAATAGAGTACGAACAACGATAAATGTCAGCAACACCTCAGCTGGCGACAAAGTTCTTAGTTGGGAACATCGCTTCATGAGGCTCAAAAGGTGGATGGTATGGCCACAGAGCTTTACCTCTTCATTCATGAAATACGGCGAGAGCTTCAATTTATTAAAACTGGAGATGCAAACCCGACAACCATACCAACTATAGTGGTAACCATGTCATTAACATGTGTTTCTTTCATAGGGGATCATAATCGAAGACATACTCAAATATCTAAGCATTTTGGTAGTTGTGATGATAATAAACTGCAACGTCGACACACTCATTTCTAATATTTTGATTCAAAAAGGGGACATTTAATTGACAAAGCTCATATTCACAATCATCTCCCAACAGATTGTGCATACAATAATTAGAAAATGAAGATCAATACTTCCAAATTTGGCGAACATTTACTCATTGAAGAANGATAAAAACCATCAAACAAATGAAAAGAATTTACTATATCAAATATAAAAGGAGTCAGAGTGGAATTTAACGACTATATTTGGTTTATGGGCAATTAAGTATCTTGAGATAATTCTGTTGAGAGACTTACGTTGCATATACTCGGGTTTGGGCTGAGTACCTCAAGGCCCAGTTAGTCTGTTCAATTGTGTAGTTTTTATTGGGCTTTTTTTTTTATTTGATAAATGTCTCGGTTCTTGTGCAATTTAAATTAAATATAACTTCAATTTAATTCAAGTAAATATAATCAAAATTCTCATCCCAAACTATTCTGCCGATTTTTCTTATTCATTATTATTTCGATCATAAATGCGGAGTCTGAAAGTGTATGTGTGTATGTGTGGCAGTACCTTCATCAAAACAATATTATATTTTGTTTTTCATTTAAAATTTTTATTTTATGTTATTGTTTATTGTTTTGATTTAAATTAAAATATATGTAGTTGATATAGTTGTTTATAAAAAAAAAGGTTAAAACATATAAATATTATGCAATACGAACATGTTTTAAAAAAATAAAATTAAAATAGAAAAAAATCATGCCAAATGGGCCCTTAGGTTTTTATGTTTTTATGATTTTTAGTTGATGGGCTTGGAACCTGCTAAAGCCATTCACGTGAAGAATTCCACCTCTTTGTTATTATAACTAGCTACTTTGCTTTATTAAATGTTATGGTTTAAATTGTGTTAGTGGGCTTATTAGTAAGTTATTCTTATGGGACCACCTGATTAATTGATGATGGTGTCCTTCTTTCCTTGCGAAAGGTTGTTGGTTGGGGGTTGTAGACATTTATAGCTTTTTTTGTGGATGAAATTATCTTTTTACCACATTACATAGGGAGGTTTCCTCCGCCTCATTATTGCAGATTTTCTATTATTACTATTTCTATTACTAGGTTTTAAATTATATTGGCAATAGAGTACGAACAACGACAAATGTCAGCAACACCTCAGCGGGCGACAAAGTTCTTAGTTGGGAATATCGCTTCATGAGGCTCAAAAGGTGGATGGTCTGGCCACAGAGCTTCACCTCTTCATTCATGAAATACGACGAGAGCTTCAATTTATTAAAACTGGAGATGCAAACCTGACAACCATACCAACTATAGTGGTACCCATATCATTAACATGTGTTTCTTTCTTAGGCGATATCAATCGAAGACATACTCAAATATCTAAGCATTTTGGTACTTGTGATGATAATAAACTGCAACGTCGACATACTCACTTTTCATATTTTGATTCAAAAAGGGGACCTTTAATTAACAAAGCTCATATTCACAATCATCACCCAACAGATTGTGCATACAATAATTAGAAGGTAAAGATCGATATTCCCAAATTTGGCGAACATGTACTCATTGAAGATTACTTGGATTTGGAGAAGTTAATGGGGTTTTTTGGTTTTTTTGGTACATGGAATATCTTTTGAGAATATCTCTGTTATGTGGCTTGTCGATTGAAGGGTAGAGTAGAAGCTTTGGTGGTAGCAGCTCATTCAGTCTCATTGATGGGGTGTCGACCCATCCAAAGTTGGGTTTGGATACAACAATTCATGCCCAACCACTTTTTGTCATCTGATTATGAGCAGTTGTTGTGTGTCAAGTATCAACATTGTGTTTAGGGGAATCGATCGATTAGTTCTTATGCTGAAAAATTATATACCCTTAGTACTCTCAATTATAACGAAAGCAATCAAAAAATAGTGCCTAACTATATTAGAGGATTTAAAGAATCCATGCAAGATAAACTAGAACTGAATGTCTTCTGATCTCNATATACCCTTAGTACTCTCAATTATAACGAAAGCAATCAAAAAATAGTGCCTAACTATATTAGAGGATTTAAGGAATCCATGCAAGATAAACTAGAACTGAATGACTCCTGATCTTTCTCTCTCTCTCTATGAAACTATGAACTATGCTTATAAGGTAGAATTACAATTTAATTGAGCTTCAAAGTCAGTTCTCGCTTGTAATGTTGTTATCGAGCTGCCAAATTACTCTTCAGAAGGTTTCATATAGAACTCCCATCAATCTCTTGCTTCAACCCAAGCAGGTTGTTCTTCAACTTGGGGTCTATAAGCTGCCCCAAATAGGCCTTATAAAGTAGCAAATAATTTTATCATCTAACATGATAATGTATATCATTCCTTTGGACCCTAAAAGTATTTTCTTTGAATTCAGCTTGGACATCAGTCTAATGAATGCCCCAATCTAAGACAAGTTCAGTTAGTTGAAGGGTAGCTGAAATTAGAAGTTGAAAACAGTAAAGTATATCCATTTGAAGGAGCTAAACTTGAGGATATTTCTGTTAATGAAGGGAAAATACTAAGTTGTCTTAAAGAAACTGCTAATCGCTCCAAAACGTCCATCCACATCACAATCCATGTTATTCTACTGAGTCAATGCACGATTGAGGGAAAGGTAAGTGAACTAAGTTAAATAGTGGATTGCATTCATTATGGTTGAGCAAAATTCAAAATTCTTGCTGGTGCACCCTTTAGTCCAATCAATTTTACAACTGTTGTCGGATATCACCCCACCAGATTTACAAATCATCTATCGCCGTTTAGAGAAATTCAACATTATATAATCATTATCTCCAAAGCCAACTTATTGAATCTATCGCAGTACAAAATAAGCCCAAAAGGAGCATCAATTCCTCCAAGAAATTATAGATGAACTGCTTGAAAAAATATTTTATTCGACATTGGTTATGTGGCTTGCTAATTGAAGGTCCATGTGCTTTTCCAACACTAATTGCTCCTAAGAAAGATGGGTAGTGGCAAATTTGTGTTGAAAACTGAATAATTAACAAGATTACTATGAAGTTCAGCTTTTTAATGTCATTTATAAAGAATCTTCCAAACAAAATAGTTGGGGCTACTATATTTTCAAAGTTGGATTTCTAGAGTGGATGTCTTCAAAGTCACATTACGTTGAGCGACGAGTGGAAAACAACTTTTAAAACCAAAGAAGGTATATATGAATGACTTGTAGTATCATTTGGATTATGTAATGTGATATGTACAGGAAATATGATAATTCCTGCNCTTCAAAGTCACATTACGTTGAGCGACGAGTGGAAAACAACTTTTAAAACCAAAGAAGGTATATATGAATGATTTGTAGTATCATTTGGATTATGTAATGTGATATGTACAGGAAATATGATAATTCCTGTNCCTGTTGCAGAGCAGAGAAATACCTTTCAAATTAATAACATATGTTGTAGAATAACTGCAGAGCAGCACAATATCTTGATTATTGTACTGCGACATACTCTAAAAATGGAGGAAATTACGTGGCGTTGCATATGTCAGATATGTTACAATGATGATATTGAGAGTTATATCCGTTTTATACCTTTTGTAATCTCCATGTAACCTAACTGTAACTTACAAATTTGTGAAAACATAAACGTAAAACTTATTAGTTACATGTAAGTTATAAAAAAATTATAAAGAATATAACACGAATATAACCTCCAATAACTTAAATGACGTGCACTATCATACTAACTACTCCTGGTACAAACGTTTCCTACAATTATACAACGAANCAAGATTTGACAGTGTTTTGTCGCATAATGTGTCAAACACATATTTCAGGCTTATGCATGAGGCATGAAACCGTTTCTTAATAACTATTTTTTTCATTTATTTTGACGATATCCTACCCGCATTAGAAAAAAAACACCTAGACCAATTGAATATGTTACTTAACACCTTAAGATACAACGAGTGGTACATCATTCTATGCAAATCTGATTATTGGTTATAGGTATTTTAGGTTGAATCTCAACCCTAAAATCAGGTATTAAAAATGGTGTAGAACCATGCACAATAATCAAATAATTGTTGGACATATATTTCTTGTGCTTCTTAACCGTGAACAACATATCACCATTCAAAGGAAAACAGCTACAACAAACTAAGAAATACCTGGAAACGGGATGACTCTCTCCCTTTTTGGACTGTTTACGGCTTGACTTCACTGTAACGGTTGCCTGCTCGCGTCCGGGTTGGTTCTCACCCAAATCCGCACCAGTAGTCTCTTCCAAGATCGTCGTACTGTCCTTCTCCTCCATCAGGCGTGTAACTCCTCACAGTAGCAAAACCCTAACCTTCAAAAGGAGCACGATAGAGGAACCCTAGCGGCGCGAATCCCTTCTTTCGAATGTGATTTCTTACAGTGTTTATTTTTTTTGTTATTTACCAGCGTAAGTAAATAAGTTATAAGAGTTACATGGACGTTACAATCGGCTTACAAGCGCATTTCGGGTGTACATGGAGGGTACATTCGGGTTACAACGACGTTATATTCGGTTTACAAGCATGTTACAATTGGCGGAGGTTACTTTGGCTTTACACANTATATATATATATATATATATATATATATATATATATATATATATATATATATATATATATATATGAAACAATTTTATTCATGGATAATATGAGATTTTATAAATTATGTAATTATCACACATAGTGCTCTAAAAAAAGCTCATTGTTCGTGAACAGTTCGTGAATGAGTTCGTGTTCGATTCGTTCGATAAATAAACGAAATGAACATGAACAAATTATTTTTTTTCCTTCGGTTAGTTAAACGAACCAAACACAAACAATGATGTTTTCATTCGTGTTCGAATCGTTATTGTTCCAAATATAAAATAATTTAAAATAATTATATATAAAAACTTTATGATATTTTAAAAAATTAAATTTTATAAATTTTAATATATAACAAATTAATAATAATAATATATTAATATACTATATTAGTTATATACTAATATAGATATTATATATTTATATAATATAAGTTAAATAATTAATACAATATATTATTTATATATATTAATATTAGAGATGTCAAACTGGCTTATCGTTCACGAACAACTTATGTTCGGCTCGTTTGTTAAGAAACGAACACGAACAGTGACTTCACGAACAATTTCGAACACGAGCTTATTTCAAACAAACTAAATTTCAAACGAACCGAACACAAACACAAGCTCTATTCGTTCGCGTTCGATTCGTTTACACCCCTAATCACACACACACATGTAAATAAACCTCAAATATTAACTTATATATAGTATTGAAAGGGTAGCGGTTTTACAATTAGTAAAACTATAAAAGGAACATTATTGCAGTAAAGAAAAAAAAAAGGATTAAATCAGGATCAATAACTAACATATCTGCTTATCTTATTTTAAATTTGAATTCTTATCACAATAGTTGGCAAAATTCAAAAAAGTAACTGAATTATGTCACAGATAATTAAACACTTGGGGAGGCATCAAGTGTGTTTTCCTTGGATGAAANGAACACGAGCTTATTTCAAACAAACTAAATTTCAAACGAACCGAACACAAACACAAGCTCTGTTCGTTCGTGCTCGGTTCGTCTACACCCCTAGCAAGATGTACAAAACTAACATCTAAAAAAATAAATAGTAATTATGAGAAAAAATTAGCTACATATTATATAATTCTGACGTATTTACATAAAAAATACACAATTTTAATATTTACATTTATATTATTTAAAAATGTATTTCACTTTTAAATGTAAGTATTAGTGATATTTTTTATGACATATTAAGAATTTGAGTGTTATGTATGTAAATATAAAAGTTTGTGTTAGAAATGTAAATACATAAGAATAATGTGGTATGTATGTAAATGCTCTTTATGGCAAGATTGATCAACCTCAATGTCCTTTATTAATGATAGAATCGTATATCAACCTCTAATATATTTGTAAGCTAGCTAGTAATTTTTATTATCTCGCAAATTTCCATTCAACAAAGTGATGAATATTTCTTATTTTTAAAAATAATTTGAGTTTGAATTAAAATTTAATTAAAATATATTTTAATAAATATGTTGAATCTTTTTGAAACGTAAGGTCTACTATTGTTTATGAGTGTATACAACCCGATAAGGCCCTTCTAGCATAGAGAGAGAATGAAAATGAGAGGGAGAAGTAGAGAGGGAGAGAGAGAGCCCGAGAGAGAGAGAGAGAGAGAGAGAGAGAGAGAGAGAGAGAGCTGGATGCGAGTCTACGAAAGAAAACCTTAGTGTTTATTGAGTTCTTATGTCTAGTGAGCCCGAAAAGTATGGCCAGTAGAAGGATCCCTGAGTTATAAGATTTTAGAGAGAGAGAGAGAGATGTAAGGATTCTTTTGGAAAAAAACCTACTTCTATCATCTTTTCACTTTCCCTTTACACTGAAGGAAAAAAAAAACAATAAAACAACAAATGAGACACATTTAGTACGTATAATGAACTTTCTTGATGTCTTGATGAAAAAACTGTAATATAGGTGTCTAACAATGCTCGCACGACAGTACCCATTCATAGTGTTTGGATGAAAAGACCGAGTTCTAGATGTCTTTACTAGTTATGATGATCTTCTCGAACAGATGCCCTCACACAAGTGACTTGATTATCCTTTCGAAAGGAAAAAATGCTATTGCATTCAACCAATTTGGCTGGTGGGCTCGATTGAGCCACTTCAGAAAGTGGGCTTGATTCAGTCACTTTCGTAGATAAGCTTGATTTAACT
>JXCR01114700.1:225577-239551 GCA_002079205.1 Phalaenopsis hybrid cultivar | reverse complement strand
GTTTCCACCTAACTCAACTCAAGTAAAGAAGGTCTCCTCCCAAATTAATTTTAGGATGTTTATTTTAGAACATTTACTTATCATGCATGTGATGTATGTTCTATGTAACAACCCAATTATAGGTATTCTTAATCTTGTAAGTGTTGTTGTTGGCTTGACTCAATTTTCTACAAAATTAAATAGAGGGGAAGTGGTACTAGCAAACATTATATAATTATAACAAGTAGTTGAATGAAAATAATGTAGCAGAATGCTAATAAGGGGCAAGCGTTTCACGCAAATATTAATATTTACTTTGAAAATCACTTTACGTGCAATCACCCGCAAACGCTTAACAAATAGAAAAAATATTATAGCACAATGTTAATTAAATACGTATTGAATTGGACTATAAAGATGCTCATTTTTTTCTTTTTTTTTTATAGAATATTAAACGTTAATTTAATTCTTTGGAAATGAATTTTAATTTTAATTAATTGAATTATGTTTATAGGACATGAGAAATGCGAGGACACAAATTTCAAGAAAATTTAGCGGACTAAGTAATGTGAAAGTTTGGTAAGGGATGACCCATAGAAGGAAGACCAAAAGTCTCATCATTAGAGGATCAAAAGACCGATTAAACAAGTAAAGATCACTTAGATCAGGTCTCGAAAATAACTAGGCGGAGGCTGTCTAAGCCAATAACCAAGATTCATCAAATCGAGGGAAGGCCTCAGCCTAACTGTTACCTCAGCGTTAATAATTGTCTCATAAAAACCTTTGAGACACTTCATCAAGTGGCTGTAGGTTTTACCACGATATGTTTCACTGACAACATGAATAATTTTTTGTCAAGGGGTGTGCTACTTGTCAAATTACGGTGATTCACCCCCTGCCCGACAACCTATTCTCATCCCAACGACAAAAGCACCTCATATAGGACATCTGGACCAAAGCAACCAACTGGTAGACTCATGCCAACCAAGCTAAATCCTGATGACCGAAGATCGACAAGAGCTATTGATAGCCTCGAGTTCAAACAGTTGGACACACGAGCCTTGCTGAACCAAGGACTGCCAATCTGAGACGACCAAACGATAGGGGTGTAGGCTTATTTATGTAAATAGCCAAAATACTCTGTAATGCTCCTATAAAAGCAAGGGTGAGCTTGTAATTATTCAAATTATAGCCCCATTTGTTTATAAATAAAGGACCATTGTTGAAAGAGGAAATTGTTACGCAATTCCCTCATTCTATTGTTCATTACTATGCACTCTCTTTCTAATCTCTTTACTCCTCTCCTATTTTATTTTGTATTCCTTTGTACTCCTTTGGTGTGACTCTCAAACAGATTCAAATTCAACGATTTTATTATTATTATTATTATTTTGACACCACATCTAATCTTTCAATAGAATGTTTTTTTTTGAAAGAGTATGTGTATGTAACATGAGAAAATATTATGTGCCGACAACCACACATCCGAACACCTAATCACGAGAGATCACACGAGTACAAGTTCATGTGCATAATAACGTGATCTCCAGTGATTGATAGTGATTGATTGTCTGGATTTGCAATTGTCCGCACATAATATTTTCTCATATAACATATATTTTAAGTACCTCCTACAAGTAGGGCTGTCAAATTGGCTCGTTGTTCGCGAACAACACGTGTTCGTCTCGTTAAGCAGCTCATGTTCGGTTCATTTGTTAAGCTTAACGAGTCGAACACTAACAAATTTTTAAGCTCGAAATATAAACGAGCCAAACACAAACAAACATTTGTTCGCTCGCGTTCGGCTCGAATTGACTCGAAAAGAAATAAATAAATAAATATACACACATGTAATACATATTCATAAAATTAAATATTATAAATTGTAATTAATTAAAACTTTTAAAATAAAAAAATTTATCAAGATTTAAAAAATTAAATCCTATAAATTACAATATATAACAAATTATTAATAAATATTAGTTATATAAATATTATATATTTATATAATATAAGTTACATAATTAATATAATATAATATATAAGTAAAAAATATATAAAAAAAATCCTAACTCACGGATGTTCTCGGGTTCGAAATCGTGAAAGTCATTTGGTTACCTCTCCTCTTCCGACTCTTCTCCTTCCTCAATCGCGAAAGGCGTTCGACCGTAAGTCCACTTTCGATCCTTCCTCTCAAATCGCGAAAGGAGTTCGACCGCGAGAGCTTAAGATTTGTTGTTTGTGTTCGCTGCTCTCCTCCTCTTTTGAATCATCTCCTTCTTCTCCTCTCAAAATCGCGAAAGGTTTTCGGCGGCTAGAGTTTAGGGTTTGGTCTTTCTCTTCCTCTTCCAATTCCTCCTATTTCGAGCTGAACTCGAGCCAGAAAATATTATTCGAGCCAAACACGAACACATCTTCACGAGCTATTTCGAACACGAGCCGATTTCGAACAAGCTAAACAAGAACCGAACTCAGAGTCGGCTCTTTTACAGCCCTACCTACAAGTTGCCCAACATTTTTTGCGTGCCCATTTGGCACCATGATTTTTTCTATATTTTATCATTTATTGGTATCCGAAAGTGTGCACAAAATCAATCACCTTCAAAAAAATCAAAAGAAAATAACTGTGATTAATATCTGTTGATAATTATACATATTTTGTCAAGAAAAAAAATTATAAGCCTTAAAAAGTGTAGCGCTAAACCAAAGTTATTTTATTTTATTTTATTTTTTTAGGATATTTAAGATAAATTAAGGCGAATTTTATTCCAAAAATGAACTGCAGAGCATTCGAAAGTAACCGAGTAAAAATATTTCATGTTCATAAATAAATTTATATGTAAAATAATTTTTTTTGTCAATTTTTATAGGAACAGTTGAATCAGATGTAGCACATTAAATGAAAATAATAAGTAAAATTGCAATATGTTAAATTCGATTAATGAGCCTCCACTAAAAATAAAAATTAGAACAAGTAGGTTGAGGGTCTGTTTGGGACAGCTGTAGATTATTTATAATCTGATAATCTGTAGATTATCAAGATAAGTCAGCTTGCTGTTTGAGTTAGCTTATTCATAACGGCTTATTGGCAGTTGTTGATGAATAAATGACTATTCTGCCCATGTTTAGTGAAGTTGTTTGCAGCAGAATATAAGAAAGTGGCAGATAGCCATATATGCACGAGCAGCTCAAGAAGTGTAATGGGATAAGAGTTTGATAAAGTGTCGCTTCTTTATCGTGATGAGGAGGTCCAACCACAAAGCATCAGCTTTATAATTGGGAAACTATTGAAGAATTCAACATGTGGAATACACCTTTTCCATTTCATGCTCGATAAGACGGTGCATTTGAATAAGTTGAAGTCGAGGAGGTTGATATGTCCATATCAATTGGAAAGCATTGTCAATAATGTAACAAGATAATTGTGGTATTTGCATCACTCTCTTTGTCGAAGCACAATGTACTTAACAACCTCTTAGCAACAATGCCTCCTAGCTTGTAGAACACTACGTAACTTGAAAAGAANTGGAAAGCATTGTCAATAATGTAACAAGATAATTGTGGTATTTGCATCACTCTCTTTGTCGAAGCACAATGTGCTTAACAACCTCTTAGCAACAATGCCTCCTAGCTTGTAGAACACTACCGCCTAGCTTGAAAAGAAAAAACAGGAGCAAAGACAGTAGCACTATTGGATGGCATGTATGTGCATTATTAACACCACAAGAATGTGATGTGTATATGTAAAAACATAAGAAAGTGTTGTATGTCTAAGAATTGGATGGTATATATGTACAAACATAAAAAACTATCCACACCAACCCTCTCTGTATGATGAAGTAGAGATAGGAGTCATATAACAAAGATCGAAATAAAATTCGCCCCCAATCCTACTGCCTAATCCATGCATGGAAGAGGAGTTTTGCAAAANAATGTGATGTGTATATGTAAAAACATAAGAAAGTGTTGTATGTATAAGAATTGGATGGTATATATGTACAAACATAAAAAACTATCCACACCAACCCTCTCTTTATGATGAAGTAGAGATAGGAGCCACATAACAAAGATCGAAATAAAATTCACCCCCAATCCTACTACCTAATCCATACATGGAAGAGGAGTTGTGCAAAACCTTAAGCCATAAGAGGGATTACTTGCAAAATTCTCTGTTGGAGCCTTATCGGCAGAATTCTCCTCTACTACAGGCTTGATTGCGGCATCTCAATGGACGGAGCGGAGGAGAAAGATGGGAGTTTCAGCGTTCTTCAGCTCGAACGGAGCGGAGGAGAAAGATGGAAGTTTCGGATGTCTTTTCCACATAGTAGAGCAAGAGGCGAGGAAGAGAGGCTCTGCGATCGATCAAGCAGGGCATCACGCAATCTCGACCGGCGGAGCGGAGGAGAAAGATGGGAGTTTTGGCGCGATCTCAACTAGCGGAGTGGAGGCAGACATGCTCTGCGATCATTGACCAGGGCATCGCGCGAAAAGGGCACGGTAATCCTCTTAATGCAATTCAAGACACGGGCCGAATGGTCGATCCCGCGGCCCCGCTTCTTCCCGTTTCTTCAGTAATCTCGCAAACGACGTTTCGAGGTGTTATGGAGACGTTCGACGAACGCAGTATTCAAATGGTGCGGCCCCAAATGGGGCCTGAATCAGATTTTTTACTATTAGGTCCATATACATTAGTACCAAATATGGATTATGGAGAATTAGTTGATCCTATATCATCTAATCCATAAAGAGACGTAAGAGAATGCTTCCTTCAACTTTGTATCGGCCACCACATGTCAATTAATTATAATCATAAAAAGGTGATTAGTTGATAATTCTTCAGTAAATTATGGTTTGATTTTGGCCCGCCATTAGTTGCTGAAAATAATCAGGCTTTTTGGATAAATTAATAATGACGAAATTGGATTGGACTAATGACAAATCTCACCTAATGTTGCACCAACTGCAGGTTGGGGGACTCTTATAAAATTAAACTTAGTCCAACATTGGCTTGACCTCTATCGTAAGCTAAACTGGACTTAAGTTTGCTCTTGTCAGGATTCGGGACAGTATATATATATACATGCATCAGCTTAAGTACACATATTTTAAAATNACAAATCTCACCTAATGTTGCACCAACTGCAGGTTGGGGGACTCTTATAAAATTAAACTTAGTCCAACATTGCCTTGACCTCTATCGTAAGCTAAACTGGACTTTAGTTTGCTCTTGTCAGGATTCGGACAGTATATATATATACATGCATCAGCTTAAGTCTACATATTTTAAAAATTTTAGTGCCATTGTAAAAATGTTGAAAGCAGAACTATAAATGAAAAGAAATATAGTTAAAAATAGATATAAATATAGGCTGAGAAACATGTACCAATATAAAGTATATCAAAATGATATTAACTATAACATTCATGTGAGGACAAGATAAAGATTATGTATCTAAGATGTTTTAAAACCTGTGTTTAATAATTATTTTATTTGTATCACATAAATGAACTCCTCTATAAATAGAGATGATCATTGTAATCAAAGGGGGTGTCCCCAGAATCTAGATATTGAAGGACTCATTTCTCTCTCGTTCTCTCCCTATTCTTTGGGCCCAAATCTTATGCTTTTTAAGCTAAAGAGGGTTTGCATGCATACCATCAACATCTTCTCATTTTACGTATCTAACGCCTTAATAATATATTTATATACCTAACAACTAGAAGTCTATTAACTTCTTCAACTTATAAAAGAGTGCTTTCATATAAATTATTGTTATCTTCGTAGATGTTTAAGTGTTTGGGCTAACTGAAACTTGATTTCTATTTAGTTGTTATGTTAGTAGAATAGAACTTGAAAAATAGATCCTTCTACGTGACATGAGCACATAGAAGTCTTAGTTTTTTAAGTCATTTGCTTAGATCTTGGGTAGATTCAGATTTGAGTCATAAAACTTAGCACTTCATCAACTTTTGTCTCCCTTGCCGGGCAAAGTCATGAAATTATAGTATAGTTTTGTTGGTTGTAAAACAAATGAAAAAGAAAAAAAGAAAATTGAGAAGTACTAAAATCGATTATGTCAGCCATAATTCATCCAAGTATCTAAATTTACTCAAGTAACACATTTATCCACGACACACTCGATTTTCCCAAAAATTTTGTTGTAGTCCTTGGCTCTCCTTCCACTTTTTTGCAGCTATCTGCTCCCTCTCCTCTATCTCTCTGTAAAGGATCCAATCATTGTCTATTGAAGAAGAAGGTCGAATTGCTTCTGTGAATTACTATGTAAGCAAACCAATCTTTTTTCACATCATTCTCTTGCCAAACCCTCTCGTTATGGTCCACAGAGGCAGAACCAATCTCTTTTTTAAGGGAGACAAACTCCCCCTAGTCCCGATGTAGGAGGGGCTAAGACAACGATGAACAAAATAATATTTCTTGAAAGACAAAATGATATTTTAAAATGTGCAAAACTGATATTTTAGGAGGGGTAAAAGATTAAATTGTTCTCTCATATAAGTAAAAAATCAAAATTTGAGGGAGGAGTGTGGCGAGAGGTGGGGCGCAATTGGGTTTTACATGGACCGCCGCTGAGTATGGAGTAATCATTACCCATAAAGACTACGAGGATCTCCAAGCCTTAAATACTCCATTGAAGACCTCCAAGGCTTCTTATAGGGCCGAAATTCGATATTTACTTGTCTTATGGGTCGGGATCAAGTGTGCCAATAGCAAATTCATTGAGACCTAATTCCCATGGTGAGGGTTCGAGATCAAGAGTTAAGTGTTCTATAGATGTAATTATACTGCTTTTAGTTGTTAGATATGTAGAACTAAGAAGTTTTGGATTGTAGGTATGAAAATCCCCCAAAACTAAATAGAAATTTAGGTGAGTTTATATCATATTAAAAATGAATAAACAGTGTATTTAGGTTAGTTTGTGTTATATTAAACTTTCTTTTCAAACCTTTTATGAGTGAAATTTCCAAATGATATTTTAATTGAAGTATAATTAAAAAAAATAGAAAGATGCCGTAAATCAGGTTTGTAAGTGGGCCTCGTTCCAACCACCTACGCCCATACAAATGTGAAAAGAATTGAAATCATGGCCCATTTAAGAACTTCTTTCTACCCTAGTGTCCCAAGTAATATGCTACATTTGAGCCCCAATAAAAACTTCATATTGGTAAAACTAAATATGATTATTAAATTCAATAAAGTTATTTTAAATTATAAAATAATATCTTTCTTGCCTATAAATGAAAGAAATGAATTATTTATTTTTTTATTTTATTTTTATTTCATAAATAGTGAAATTGTCATTAGATTTTTTTTCTCACAAATATTGTTCATCACGAAAAGGTCCTTGGCCCACTAATTTAAAAAAAAAAGTTTATTATTTGAGATCATGAATTTGAATTATAGGTTTTTATAATTCATCATTTTTTTTAAAAAATATTTACTTTGAATTAAATAATAATTATTTTATACTATAAAAGCAAAAAATATGTTGTCCTATGAAGATGCTTCCCAACTATGCCACTTGGGAATGAAATAGGGGAGTTTCTCCTTGATTTAACCCCTATTTATTTATAAAAAGGTTTTTTTTATTGAATATAGAGATGAAAAAGATTATAAAAACACATTATGATGTGTGAAACAAATGCATATTTTATAGAGCATGCATAATTATAACACATCCTGTGATTTTAATAGCATTGTGATACACTTGATACTTATTTGATGGGATGAGCCAATGAACAAACAAGTTTATAAATTTATTGATGTTGAAGTTAGTAAATTTTTTGATGTTGAATTAGGGATGGATAAAGTTCAAACCAGTTGTCACGAGATAGTTTTTTCTTCGAGCAACTTGTTAGGTGAATTGATATGTTGATGTGTGCCGATGTTGGCACCAACAATGAAATGATCCAAAGTGACATACATATCAACTTTGTGGGTTAGTCTGATAGTTTTTTGAGTGTATAATGAGTACAACATAAATTTCATTAACAAGTGATGGCATTTATTGATGCCATCAAACATTGGTGATGATAAGCCACCAACATCAAATGAGTTTTTCAATTCTCTATACGCTCTTCAACCTTAAGTCAAAGTCCAAGCAATTTTCAAGTGAAAAAAAAATGTTTATTTATAATTTTTTAAAACAAAATCTTAATAAATTTAGTCAAATTATCAAAAACATTCCATTGTATGCTATGTATTAGGGGTGTAAATAAGTCAAGCCAGGCATGAGTCAGGCCTAACTCCAGCTCAACTCGTCTGTCAAAATAACATTCAAGCTCAACTAACAATGATGACAGCAAGCTCGCAAGCTTCAGTCATAAATTAAATTATCACGGGAGCTCGCTATAAAAAGCATCAGTGGTTGGAGAAAAAGGAGTAACCTGATAGCTCGTCAGAGAAGGCATCGACATGACCATCAATCGACTAGTTGAGTGATTCGCTAGCCAACATGCCAAGTCAAGATAAGTTCGAAGTCAGGCTCTTTTACTAAATAAGCTTGAGTTTGAGCTTGAGCACAAGCTCGTGGATCAATAAGCTCAACTCGCTAGCTCGAGCAAGCTCAGCTCACTTCCATCCCTATTATGTATTGATTTTCTTAATGATTGATCATTCTTTCATCATTTATCTTCCTTAAAAGTGCTTCTATTTTTGGTTAATGATTTCTTCGTGAGGAATAATAATTATTCCCACTTAAGTTTTGCTGAAGCTAAACTTAGCTACTAGTATGCAATCTTTCGAGATTGGTGCTCTCATTGATCTCATTTTAGAACATCTGTTATCTTTTAATGAAATGAAAGTAAAACTATGAAAAGATACTCAAAGTAAGACTATGAAAAGATATTAAATAATGAAATTGATCCCATGGCTTGGCAGGTAATGGACAATTATAGCTTCTNTTAGCTACTAGTATGCAATCTTTCGAGATTGGTGCTCTCATTGATCTCATTTTAGAACATCTGTTATCTTTTGATGAAATGAAAGTAAAACTATGAAAAGATACTCAAAGTAAGACTATGAAAAGGTATTAAATAATGAAATTGATCCCATGGTTTGGCAGGTAATGGACAATTATAGCTTCCCATAATGAACTTTCCAACAGACACGTTTGACATTTTGGTCACTGTAGTCATAGCGACGTCGTTCTAAAGGCTAAAAATTAAGGAGGTTAATAATCTAATTTTGAGCTGAGTTGAGGTGTGCTCAAGAAGGGCTCGAAAAAAATTTGATCCAAAATTTTTGCTCGTAGCTCGGCTCATTTATTTCAATCTTATTTTGAACTGACCCAAAATTCANAGTCATAGCGACGTCGTTCTAAAGGCTAAAAATTAAGGAGGTTAATAATCTAATTTTGAGCTGAGTTGAGGTCTGCTCAAGAAGGGCTTGAAAAAAATTCGATTCAAAATTTTGGCTCGTAGCTCGGCTCATTTATTTCAATCCGATTTTGAACTGAGCCAAAATTCAAATCAATTTTTGAGTAATTAATGTTCTTCAAGCTAAAATTGTTAAATTCACAGTCGTATGACGTTGTTAATGATATGATTTTGAGCTGAACTGGTATCAGCTCAAAAGCGGCCCGGTTTGGCTCGAAAGAAATTTGATCCAAAATTTTTGCTCGTAGCTTGATCCGATCTCGATCCAAGCCAAATTTTGAATTGATCTTCANGTCGTATGACGTTGTTAATGATATGATTTTGAGCTGAACTGGTATCAGCTCAAAAGCGGCCCGGTTTGGCTCTAAAGAAATTTGATCCAAAATTTTTACTCGTAGCTTGATCCGATCTCGATCCAAGCCAAATTTTGAATTGATCTTCGNATATATATATATATATATATATATATACACCTACATCAGATTTAAATTTCTTACCTTTAATTTTATTTTTTAGATTCTCGTGCTAATTTTAAAAAATAAAATTAAAAAAATATTAAGAAGTTATTTAGATTTGTAAGAAATAAGCAATTTTATAAGGAATTCAAGTGCAAAATGGCTTTTCCTCTTTGCTGGGAGTCAGATTTTGTTGTTGGACACGAGCGTTGACCTTCACACAGCACATTCCATCGAGCGTATTTTTTGTCCGGACTTCTGACGTAGCTCTACGTGCGGCGGAGATTATTCATGAGTTATTTTCAGGTTATTTCAGGGTTATTTTCAATAACGCCGAAATAACCCAAAAATAGAGACCGCGGGATATTTCTGGGTTATTTCGGGATTAACCTGAAAATAACTCATGAATAACCTCCGCCGCACATAGAGCTACGTCAGAAGTCCACACTAAAAACTTAGACCATTTCATCACCCCAAATCAACTCTCGCTGCCGCCACCTTATTCTTTAGTGGCAGCTGACAAGGCAACCGTTAAAATCAAAAGTCAACATGAGTGAGGTGAGGAAATCTAATTGTATGATAGGAAATCATACGTAGCAAGTCTAACATTATGTGATTCTATCTAATCGAAGTGTTTTTATGCTTCTCTTTTTGTAAGATAATTCAAATTACTAATTTCACCCTTTTTTTTTCTTCTATGTCGAGTCTTATCTGAAGATGTAGAATGAGTGACAAGTTGAAAGTATGTTCGCACAAAATTTCTTTTTTCTTTTTTTCTGTTTTTTACTTTTCTTCTTTATGATTTGATTCTTGGAGCTCCACAAAATCTATAATATTTGATTTCATTACATCATCTTTATAATATAACATCTAGCCATTGATATAATAGTTTTTCTTAAAGCTAAAATCTAATTAGGACACCGGTTTTTGGTTCTGTATAAATCTTCTGGAACTAAGTTTTCATTTGGGTTAGTCTTCTTTAATGATCCTTGAATTTTATTGAAATATTTTTGGGGTATATTTTATTTGATTTTGATGCTCAACATCCTAACAACCATAGATAACTCAAAATGGCTCGTGCAATATTGTCACAATGGTTGTAATAGTTTGTATAAGCTTTTATGTTTAGTGGCCCATCCCTCCACTTATCCAACAAATTTAATTCTTGTTGCATCAAACATCATTTCTTCATATTTATAGAATCATATTCTTTTGGAGGAGCAAAATTCATTTAAGCACCAGCCAAAAAATCGATTTATGGTACATACACATCGTATAAAATCTAAATCAAATACTCTTATTTAAATTACCTATGATATACATCTCCTATGACTTCACCTACGATTAAGTATGTCTAATTCTTGTGTCTCCAATATGAACATCAAGATTTACTCTCTAAAGAATAAATATTAATATGAGATACTACTTGTGGTGAGAAATACACCAGTTGATGTAGTATATATACAAATCAAACAAGAAAACGATCAATGAAGCGAAAAAATAGAACGAGAAAATTTACACCAGAAAACAACAACACAGCGAAACACACAGATTTACGTGGTTCGACAAATTGTCAATGTCCACGGAGTTGCAAAAAAATTTTCTACTTGAGGAATTTACACCAGTCGATCTTCTCGACTTACAAGAGGAATCTCTCACTTTGTTGCTCTCTCTTCTTCTCTCTCTATTCTTCTCTCTCTACATCGAGATACACCAAAAAAGATAAGCTTACAAGAGAAATAAAATCAATTTCTCTTATGCCACAAGCCACCAAGAAGAAGTCAATGAAGAACAATCTTCTTCTTCTTTCATCTTCCTTCTGCTGCAAGAAACTACTGTTTGCACTTTCCTTCCTCTATCCCGAGGAAACCAAAGAAGAACACAAAAGATTGTGTCGTAACTTTAATCTGAAGGAGAGCCACTCCTTTTAACGTGTAACCGGGTGTGGGAGCGGTTGAGCGGGGCGAAGCAAAGCTTCGCATCGCGGAAACAAGAACATCGGAGGCGGGAGCCGTTTCACGACAAAGGAGCGAGGTCGCAACCTTTCGCGGGAGTCGGGAGCGGAATCGGGAGACGGGACCAGATCGGGCTCCACACCAACAAATCTCCCACTTGGAGACTGATACACTGTTTCAACGTCTTCTTCCTCAAACTGATATTCTCCACTAGCAGTGTTACCCTTTTCTTCAAACATGAATCCTCCACCTCTGCAACTCAAAGCATCTGTCTTCACACCAGAAGACCAACTGAAGATGCGCACAACTTCAATTTCTCAAGAGTAACACCCTCAATCAACATATCAGCAGGGTCAATATAGCTTTGCACCTCCAAGCTATTTCCTGAATTACTCTTGTCTCTGCTTACAACTCCCATTACATGGTCAATATCCTGCTTATGCTGAAAGTTTTTTTTCAATAAGTATAACCTTATACCTCTTACTGTGACAAGCTCAGTCTTCACCTGGTACACCCACTTGTTGTGTAATGCCTCCTTCCTTGGTGGAAGTTCTACCAGCTCCCACTTGCTCTAACTTTCATCTTGCAAGATTTCTTCATAGTTCTGTGGTTCTCCATCATCAACAGAACTATAAACTGCCAGCAATATTGCATCATGTACTTCTTCAGATACCATATTTGCGTCATCATTCTCCATATTCTTGGGGAATGCAGTTCTTTTTATGTGGCCAGTCTTGCCACAATTCCAGAAGGTTGTCTGCTAACCATACTTTGATTTTGATATCCCTCTATTTAAGTTCATGTTTTGTCATCTCCCTCTAAAATCAACATTCAGTGCCAAACTCGTACCTGAGATCTCGCTAGAATCTTTTCTACGCATCTCCTCAGCCAAAATCAAATCATGAATATCATCACATTTCAGTTTAGATTTACCTGCAGAACTACTAACTTTCATCCTCATGGCTTTCCAACTATTTGGCAACTATGCAAACATTATCAACGCATGTATCTCATAACCAAAATCAATTTCAACAGACGATAATTGATTTGTGATAGTATTGAAATCATTCAGGTGTTGAGCAACAGAAACATCTTCCGCCATCTTCAAATTGAATAACTTCTTCATTAAGTACACATTGTTATTCGTTGATGGCCTTTCATACATACCTGATAAGGCTGTCATGAGATCTGCAGTCTTCCTTTCTTTGACGATGTTGTATGCAATGAACCTCGATAGAGTCAATTGAATAACCCCCAGAACTTGTCAATCCAACAAATTCCATTCAATCTGATCCATCATTTCACGTATTTTCCCCAATAACAGAAGATAAAGTTTCTTCCCGTAGAGGTAGTCCTCTATTTGCATCTTCCAGTAACCAAAATCTGTGTCATTAAATTTCTCGATCCCTGAAACCGTCACTTCATCTGCAGCCATAATTCTTCATCAAATCCGAACAAATCTCCGATATCAGTTGCTGTGAGAAATACACCAGTTGATGTGGCATATATATATAAATCAAACAGGAGAATGATCAACGAAACAAAAAATAGAATGAGAAAATTCATACCAGAAAACAGTAACACAGTGAAACACACAGATTTACGTGGTTTGATAAATTACCTACGTCCACGGAGTTGCAGAAGATTTTACTACTTGAAGAATTTACACCAGTCAATCTTCTCGACTTAACAAAAGTAAACTCTCACTTCGTTGCTCTCTCTTCTTCTCTCTCTGTTCTTCTCTCTCTACACCGAGATACACCGAAGAAACTCTATATTGAGATACACCGAAGTAGATAAACTTACAAGCGAAATAAAACAAATTTCTCTTCTGCCACAAGCCACCGAGAATAAATCAAGGGAGAACAATCTTCTTCTTCTTTCTTCTTCCTTCTTCCTTCTGCTGCAATAAACTACTGCTTGCATTTTTCTTCCTTTATTCCGAGGAAACCTTCCTCTATCTTGAAGAAACCAAAGAAGAACACGAAATGCTATGCTGTAACTTTAATTTGAAGGAGAGCCGCTCCTTTTTAACGTGAAATCGAGCGCGGGAGCTGTTGAGCGGGGCGAAAATAGGAACATCGGAGGAGGGAGTGGTTGGCGCGACGTTTCACGACAGGGGAGCGGAGTCGCGACCTTTCGCTGGAGTCGGGAGCGGGATCGGGTGGCGGGCAGGATCGGGCTCCACA
>JXCR01114700.1:209378-224160 GCA_002079205.1 Phalaenopsis hybrid cultivar | reverse complement strand
TAGTTCTCAATGCTGGAGAGTTGAGTCCAGAAATCGATCGGAGGGAGCTCATTGGTGGCCACTGTAAATGTGCTCGATATAGGAACAAGACAGAGCCCAACGCTTCTAAGATCTTTCTTTGACAAATTGCCATTCTTCGTCCGCTTATCCAAAATCTGCGTTCAGATTAAGTTGAGTATTATTAAGCTTTTTCATTGTATTAATACGTGATTAAATCTGAATTATGATAGAAAAGTTGCGAGTAAGTAATTACCTCTTGGTTTTTCCTCTGGAGTCCATTTGTTAGATATGGATTACTTAGTCCCTGGCATTGATTTATTTATTTAAGAATAGAATGATTAAATCTTAATTGGGAAACTAGTGAAGTGCCAAAGCAATCTCTTCTCTATTTTCAAATCAGTCCCCATAATACTTTAATATTTAGTGAAATGGTTTTCATGATAGTGGTATCAGAGCTAATGATTGCGGATGAAGTGAAGGTTTCAGAGATCGAGAAGTTCGATGACACATATTTTGGTTATCGGAGGATGCAGATAGAGGACTATCTGTATGAGAAGAAACTTCATTTTCCGTTAATGAGGAAGAAACTTGAAAGAATGGATGAAGCTAAATGGAATCTGTTGGATCGACAGGTTTTGGGGGTTATTCAATTGACCATATTAAAAATTCATGGAGACTGAATTGTTATTCTTACAGACATTGGATCTAAAATGACCTCCTTCAAAAAAGAAAGCATTTTGACAATTTTATCACTGGGAAATGGATTCAAGTAATCTAATAACTTAGAATTAAGAAAAGGGCAAAGGACTTACATTCACTTGCTCGTGGAGGAACTTTATGTATTCTATGGCTTCATGGAGAACTGAAGCCGTATCAGTCTAGATGAAGGAGAAAAATATGTGATTTTTAAGCATAATTTGATATAAATAAGTTCATATTGTGATTATAGTATGTAGTATAGATAAAATTAGAAAAAGCAATGAACTTTATGTACTTTTAATAATATCGCTTTGGGCAATGTGATTTAAAAGCATGTTATTATATAGTCATATATTTCTTAAGACAAGAGTACTAATTTGTCCAAAATTTAGTAAAAAAAATTAATATTTTGACAATTGATTCGACATCTTTCCTTTACGTGTAACAATTTTGTTAGTATGATGTATATATATTAGGGGTGCGTGGAATCAAATAAATCATCAATGGATGGATCGATGTGTTGAAAAAGTCAACAAGGATTTAACATCATCACCTTTCCAAAAGGTGATACCAGTTGCTGGAGTGCTGTTATCCTGTCACCTAACTTCTCTTTTCTCACCTAAAAGAACATAAACCAGCAGCTTTTTATTCATAAATTATAAATTTATTCCATTAATCTTAATATAATTACTTTAATATATTTAAGATTAAAATCGATCAAACCTTACCTTAAAAGTTGGCAAGGGGGAAGGTGTTTCTACNACCAGCAGCTTTTTATTCATAAATTATAAATTTATTCCATTAATCTTAATATAATTACTTTAATATATTTAAAATCGATCAAACCTTACCTTAAAAGTTGGCAAGGGGGAAGGTGTTTCTATTCTAATCTTCTTTGCAATCGGGAGAATTGAATCTCTCCAAACTGTTCTGTTTGACTAAATTGATCCATACAAGAGTAATTAACAAGTTCAATATTTATGATTGTAAATCTATATTAGTAAACAAACTATGAATATNGTGTTTCTATTCTAATCTTCTTTGCAATCGGGAGAATTGAATCTCTCCAAGCTGTTCTGTTTGACTAAATTGATCCATACAAGAGTAAATAACAAGTTCAATATTTATGATTGTAAATCTATATTAGTAAACAAACTATGAATATATATATACATACCTTCGTTGTGGAGTCAGAAACAATATTGCTGGCCGTGGTGCTTGAAACGGGAGAATTTTTGACCGTTGGAAAAATTTGAATTTCATCCATGGCGGATTCTGAAAGGGTCTGATACGATTGAAAGAAGCTTTGACTGATCATATCCATGGAAGAATCATGTATTTTACACGGTTTTGTTGTTGCTCTATCCTCGAGCAGTACAGGTTGGAAGTTAGTCCCCGAGCTTTCACTGGAACACCAAATATTCGTATATATTTAAGCTATGTCTAAACAAGCATAATTAAAAAAAAGAAGAAAGATGCAAATGGTGTGCATATATAGCTTACAGGAAAGATTGGGACCAATCAATTGAGGAAGACGAGAGATCTAAACTCGTAGGATGAGCACTCAAGTTATCAAAGGAGTCAGCTTTCCTGAGTTCAAATAAAGCAGTGGTCGCCGGAGAACACCCGAAGCTTTCTTCAATGTCGCCNTACAAGAATAAATAACAAGTTCAATATTTATGATTGTAAATCTATATTAGTAAACAAACTATGAATATATATGCATACCTTCGTTGTGGAGTCAGAAACAATATTGCTGGCCGTAGTGCTTGAAACGGGAGAATTTTTGACCGTTGGAAAATTTTGAATTTCATCCATGGCGGATTCTGAAAGGGTCTGATACGATTGAAAGAAGCTCTGACTGATCATATCCATGGAAGGATCATGTATTTTACACGGTCTTGTTGTTGCTCTATCCTCGAGCAGTACAGGTTGGAAGTTAGTCCCGAAGCTTTCACTGGAACACCAAATATTCGTATATATTTAAGCTACGTCTAAACAAGCATAATTAAAAAAAAGGAGAAAGATGCAAATGGTACGCATATATAGCTTACAGGAAAGATTGGGACCAATCAATTGAGGAAGACGAGAGATCTAAACTCGAAGGATGGGCACCCAAGTTATCAAAGGAGTCAGCTTTCCTGAGTTCAAATGAAGCAGTGGTCGCCGGAGAACACCCGAAGCTTTCTTCAATGTCGCCGGAATTCACGGCCGTCGAGCAGGGGAAGACATCGCTGCATCTTAAGGAGCTCAACAGGTTGAAGCTGGATAATCTTCCATGGAATTCTTCAGCCATAGTGAGGCAGGTTTTCAGTTCTGATCAACAGGAGGTTCAGAAGATTGCAATGGAAAGACTGGAGTCAATGTCTTTACTTTTTTATAGAGAGGGTATGGATAGGTTCTGATATTAGTTTTCACAATTTAAACGCAGAAAGAAAGTGGAATTATAGAGACTAAAGTGAATATAATGACATGACATTATTAAATTGTATTTATGCCCTTTTAGAAATGCTTCACACAAAATTCACATATGTATTTTAATTTATGTTTTTTGTAAAATTATAATTGCATAACATTGCTAAAAAAATAATACTTATTAAAAATATGATTATAAAATTTAGCATTATGGTGGAAAAAAAAACTAAATTTCAATCACAGATAGGATAAGGAATGAAGAATCACTATTGATAAAACAGAATTAAAGGCACTTGAGTAGCATGTGAATAGCAGTAAATTTTATGATTTTTTTAGATAAAAATTTCCTTGTAGGATTCGAATCGCTTTCTCAGCCTAGTTTACAAGTTGAACTTAGGTGAGTCAAAATTTCGAGGTTAACCATCAGAAGTGAAATTCACCCAAAAAGAAGTTTCTTGAAGAAAAATTCTTTTTCATGTCCCACCAGTCAAAGAAGTTTACTAACCAAGCTAATAATATCTGTCTTTGTTTTCATTAGCAACCAAGTCAAAGGTTCTGGAGCAAGAAGCTATGGCACCCACTCATTTTCTAAAACCAGTACAGTTCTTGATCTGGATTTCAAACTCTACTCACGCTCAAATGAGGTTTCCCAACCATCATTCCTGCATCAAAAGTGACCTTAAAGTAAAGAGAAGAATCCAGCTGGAACAGAAGGGTCCTTTGAAGTACCAAGATAGGTTTCCGCTCAACTCAAATCAAGTAAAAGTCTCCTCCCAAATTAATTTTAGGATGTTTATTTTAGAACATTTACTTATCATGCATGTGATGTATGTTCTATGTAACAACCCAATTATAGGTATTCTTAATCTTGTAAGTGTTGTTGTTGGGTTGACTTAATTTTCTACAAAATTAAATAGAGGGGAAGTGGTACTAGCAAACATTACATCATTATAACAAGTAGTTGAATGAAATTATTGTAGCAGAATGTTAACAAGGTGCAAGCGATTCACGCAAATATTAATATGTATTTTGAAAATCACTTTACGTGCAATCACTCACCAACGCTTCACAGAATAGCAAAAATATTATAGCACAATGTTAATTAAATACGTTTTGAATTGGACTATAAAGATGCTCATTTTTTTTCTTTTTTTTTTATAGAACATTAAACGTTAGTTTAATTCTTTGGAAATTAATTTTAATTTTAATTAATTGAATTATGTTTATGGTACATGAGAAATGCGACGACACAAATTTCAAGAAATTTCAGCGGACTAAGTAACGTGAAAGTTTGGCCAGGGATGACCCATATAAGGAAGACCAAAAGTTTCATAATTAGAGGATCAAAAGACCGATTAACCAAGTAAAGATCCCTTAGATCAGGACTCAAAAATAACTAGGCGGAGGCCGTCTAAGCCAATGACCAAGATTCATCAAATTGAGGGAAGGCCTCAGCCTGACTCTTACCTCAGCATTAATAATCGTCTCATAAAAACCTCTGAGACACTTCATCAAGTGGCTGAAGGTTTTACCATGATATGTTTTGCGGAAAACCTGAATGACTTTTCGTCAAGGGGTGAGCTACCTGTCAAATTATAGTGATTCATCTCCTGCCCGACAGCCTATTCTCATCCCAACGACAAAAAAACATCTCATATAGGGGTCGACAGTTGACAGCTGGACCAAAGCAACCAACTGGTAGACTCATGCCAACCAAGCTAAATCGTAATGACTGAAGATAAACAAGAGCTATTGATAGCCTCGAGTTCAGAAAGTCGGACACACGAGCCTTGCTGAACCAAGGACTACCAATCTAAGTCGGCCAAATGATAGGGGCGTAGGCTCATTTATGTAAATAGCCAAAATACTCTTATTAAAGCAGGGGTGAGCTTGTAATTATTCAAATTATAGCCATTTTGTTTATAAATAGGGGACCATTGAAAGACTAAATGATTATGCAATTCCCTCATTCTACTATTCTACTGTTCATTACGATGCACTCTCTTTCTACTCTCTTTACCCCTCTCCTATTTTACTTTGTATTCCTTTGGTGAGACTCCAAACATAATCAGATTCAACGGTTTTATTATTTATTTTTTTATTTTGACACCACATGTAATCTTTCAATAGAATGTTTTTTTTTTTAACATGAGAAAATATTATGTACCAGCAACCACACATTCGAACACCTAATCACAAGATATCACACGAGTGCAAGTTTGTGTGCATAATAACGTGATCTCCAGTGATTGATTGTCTGGATTTGCAATTGTCTGCACATAATATTTTCTCATATAACATATATTTTAAGTACGTCTTACAAGTTGTCCAACATTTTTTGCATGCACATTTAGCGCAATGATTTTTTCTACATTTTATCATTTATTGATATCCGACAGTGTGCACAAAATCGATCTCCTTAAAAGAAATTAAAAGAAAATAATTATGATATATATTTGCCGATAATTATACATATTTTGTCGAGAAAAAAAATAATAAGCCTTAAAAAGTATGAGGCTAAATCACTGTTTTTTTATTTTATTTTATTTTATTTTATTAGGATATTAAGAGAAATTAATTATAAATACACCTACACTGCATATACAAGATTTTTAATTTAAAAAACTAAAGATTTATAATCACTTGTAAGTATTAATTAAGAAAATAGAATAAAAATTATTAAATTAGATTCAAATGTTGTTTTAATACAAACAATAATTTTTAAATCTTGCCCCAATCCTTAAGATCTTATGGCTACCTGATTAGGGTTGCCAAAACAACTCTTTGTTCGTGAACGGCTCGTGTTCAGCTCGTTAAGCAAAGGAGCCGAACACCAACACAATTTTTGAGCTTGAAATACACCCCTGGGAACAGTTGAATCAGATGTAGCACATAAAATGAAAATAATAAGTGAAATTGCAATATGTTAAATTCGATTAATGACCCTCCACTAAAAATAAAAATAAAAACAAGTTGGTCGAATCAGATTTTTTACTATTAGGTCCAATTACATTAGTACTAAATAAGGATTATGAAGAATTAGTTAATCCTATATCATCTAATCCATAAAGAGACCTAAAAGAATGTTTCCTTCAACATTGTATTGGCCACCACATGTCAGTTAATTATAATCATAAAAAGGTGATTAGTTGATAATTCTTCAGTAAATTATGGTTTGATTATGGCCCGCCATTGGTTGCTGAAAATAATCAGGCTTTTTGGATAAATTAATAAGACGAAATTGGATTGGATTAATGACAAATCTCACCTAATGTAGCACCAACTGCAGGTTGGGGGACTCTTATAAAATTAAACTTAGTCCAACATTGACTTGACCTCTATCGTAAGCTAAACTGGACTTTAGTTTGCTCTTGTCAGGATTCGGGACAGTATATATACATGCATGCATCAGCTTAAGTATACATATTTTAAAATTTTTAGTGCCATTGTAACAATGTTGAAAGCAGAAATATAAATGAAAAGAAATAAAGTTAAAAATAGATATAAATATAGGCTGATAAGAGCCTTATCTGAAGTGAAGTATGAGGAACATATACCAAATTAAGGTATATCAAAATAATATTAATTATAATGTTCATGTGAGGACAAGATAAACATTATGCATCTAAGATGTTTTAAAACCCGTGTTTAATAATTATTTTATTTGTATCACATAAATGAACTCCTTTATAAATAGAGATGATCATTGTAATCAAAGGGGGTGTCCCCAGAATCCAGTTATTGAAGGACTCATTTCTCTCTCGTTCTCCCGGTCCAAATCTTATCCTTTTTTAAACTAAAGAGGGTTTGCATGCATACCATCAACATCTTCTCATTTTACGTATCTAACGCCTTAATAATACATTTATATACCTAACACCTAGAAGTCTATTAAATTCTTAAACTTATAAAAGAGTGCTTTCATATAAACTACTGTTATCTTTGAAGATGTTTAAGTGTTTGGGCTAATTGAAACTTGATTTCTATTTAGTTGTTATGTTAGTCGAATAGAACTTGAAACATAGATCTTTCTACATGACAGGAGCACATAGAAGTCTTAGTTTTTTAAGTCATTTGTTTAGATCTTGGGTAGATTCAGATTTGAGTCATAAAACTTAGCACTCCGTCAACTTTTTTCTCCCTTGCTGGCAAAGTCATGAAATTATAGTATAGTTTTGTTGGTTGTAAAACAAATGAAAAAGAAAAAAGAAATTTGAGAAGTAATAAAATCGATTTTGTCAGCCATAAATCATCCAAGTATCTAAATTTACTCAAGTAACACATTTATCCACAGCACACTCGATTTTCCCAAAAACTTTATTGTAGTCCTTGGCTCTCCCTCCACTTTTTTGCCCTCTCCTCTATCTCGCTGTAAAGGATTCAATCATTATCTACTGAAGAAGAAGGAAGAATTGCTTCTGTGAATTATTATGTAAGCAAACCAATCTTTTTTCACATCATTCTCTTGCCAAACCCTCTTGTTATAGTCCACAAAGGCGGAACCAATCTCTTTTTTAAGGGAGACAAACTCCCCCTAGTTTTGATGTGGGAGAGGCTAAGACAGTGATTAACAAAATGATATTTCTTGGAAGACAAAATGATATTTCAAAATGTGCAAAACTGATATATTAGGAGGGGTAAAAGATTAAATTGTTCTCTCATATAATTAAAAAATCAAAACTTGAGGGAGGAGTGTGGTGAGAGGTGGAGCGCAATTGGGTTTTACATGGGACCGCCGCTGAGTATGGAGTAATCATTACCCATAAAGACTAAGAGGATCTCCAAGCCTTAAATACTCCATTGACGACCTCCAAGGCTTCTTATAGGGCCGAAATTCGATATTTACTTCTATCTTATGGGTCGGGATCAAGTGTGCCAATAGCAAATTCATTGGGACCTAATTCCCATGGTGAGGGTTCGAGATCAAGAGTTAAGTGTTCTGTAGATGTAATTATACTGTTTTTAGTTGTTAGATATGTAAAATTAAGAAGTTTTGGATTGTAGGTATGAAAATCCCCCAAAATTAAATATAAATTTAGGTGAGTTTATATCATATTAAAAATGAGTAAACAGTGTATTTAGGTTAGTTTGTATTATATTAAACTTTCTTTTCAAAATAGAAGGTTAAAACCTTTTATGAGTGAAATTTCCAAACAATATTTTAATTGAAGTATAATTAAAAAAAAAAAAAAGAAAGATGCAGTAAATCAGGTTTGTAAGTGGGCCTTGTTCCAACCACCTACGGCCATACAAATGTGAAAAGAATTGAAATCATGGCCCATTAAAAAACTTCTTTCTACCCTATTGTCCCAAGTAATATGCTACATTTGAGCCCCAATAAAAACTTCATATTGGTAAAACTAAATATGATTATTAAATTCAATAAAGTTATTTTAAATTATAAAATAATATCTTTCTTGCCTATAAATGAAAGAAATGAATTATTTATTTATTTATTTTGTTTTTATTTCATAAATAATAAAATTGTCATTAGATTTTTTTTCTCGTAAATATTGTTCATCATGAAAAAGTCATTGGCCCATTAATTTAGAAAAAAAAAATGTTGATTATTTGAGATCATGAATTTGAATTATAGGTTTTTATGATTCATCATTTTTTAAAAAATATTTATTCTGAATTAAATAATAATTATTTCATACTATAATAGCAAAAAATATGTTGTGCTATGAAGATGCTGCCCAACTATGCCACTTGAGAATGAAATAGGGGAGTTTCTCCTTGATTTAACCCCTATTTATTTATTAAAAGGTTTTTTTATTGAATATAGAGATTAAAAAGATTATAAAAACACATGATGATGATGTCTGAAACTAATGCATATTTTATAGAACATGCATAATTATAACACATCCTGTGATTTTAATAGCATTGTGATACACTTGATACTTATTTGATGTGGATGAGCCAATGAACAAACAAGTTAATAAATTTATTGAAGTTGAAGTTAGTAAATTTTTTGAAGTTGAATTAGCGATGGATAAAGTTCAAACCAGTTGTGAGGAGAGTCTTAGGGCCTGTTTGGGGCCGTGGCGGAGGCGCAACATGGCGCGGATACGCAATTCCACGTTGTTTGGGGCAGCGGTGGCAAAACGTCGTGGCGGAATTTACAGCGTTTTAACGGAAACACGGGTTGCGGATCACGATGTTTTTACGTTGGTATCCTTCGCGTCTTCCACCCCGAGCTCTTTTACTTGAATTAAACAAAAGGATCTCACGTTCATTCGCGACATATGTAGCGTGCCCTAGTTCCTTCGCGACATCCCCTGCGTGCAGATGTTGTGAAGACAAGGATGTTGCGGCGTAGAACCGCATAGACAAGGGAGAGAACGTGAGCAGTGATGGTGGCATTTCTAATGGTAGAATGGCAAAGAGGGGTGCGGATGCCTTGTCAGGTAGGACAATGAGGTCCAGCTCGGGGACGTAGAACTGGTTAGAGGAGGATCGAGAGGGTATTTGGAAGGAGAAATCAGAGCCAGAGAGGATAGATGGAGTTGCGTTGAGAGCGGCATGTTCGATGGAGAGGAGAACAGAAGAGGAATCGTGATCGAAGACCTTGCGGCAAGAGGTCTCCATCAACATCAAATGAGTTTTTCAATTCTCTATACGCTCTTCAACCTTAAGTCAAAGTCCAAGCAATTCTCAAGTGAAAAATAAATGTTTATTTATAATTTTTTAAAACAAAATCTTAATAAATCTAGTCAAATTATCAAAAACATTCCTTTGTATGCTATGTATGAGGGGTGTAAATAAGTCGAGCCAGGCATGAGTCTGGCCTAACTCCAGCTCAACTCGTTTGTCAAAATAACATTCAAGCTCAACTAGCAATGATGACAGCAAGCTCGCAAGCTTGAGCCATAAATTAAATTATCACGGGAGCTCACTGGAGAGAGCATCGGTGGTTGGAGAAAAAGGAGTAACCCGATAGCTCGTCAGAGAAGGCATCGACGTAACCATCGATCGACTAGTCAAGTGATTCGCTAGCCAACATGCCAAGTCAAGATAAGTTCGAAGTCGGGCTCTTTTACTAAATAAGCTTGAGTTTGAGTTTGAGCACAAGCTCGTGGATCAATAAGCTCGACTCAATAGCTCGAGCAAGCTCAGCTCACTTCCATCCCTATCATGTATTGATTTTTTTAATGATTGATTATTCTTTCATCATTTATCTTCCTTAAAAGTGCTTCTACTTTTGGTTAATGATTTCTTCGTGAGGAATAATAATCATTCCCACTTAAGTCTTGGTGAAGCTAAACTTAGCTACTAATATGCAATCTTTCGAGATTGGTGCTCTCATTGATCTCATTTTAGAACATCTGTTATCTTTTAATGAAATGAAAGTAAGACTATGAAAAGATAGTAAAAGTAAGATTATGAAAAGACATTAAATGATGAAATTGATCCCATGGCTTGGCAGGTAATGGACAATTATTGCTTCCCATGATGAACTTTCCAACAGACACATTTGACATTTTGGTCACTGTAGTCATAGCGACGTCGTTTTAAAGGCTTAAAATTAAGGAGGTTAGTAATCTAATTTTGAGCTGAGTTGGGGTCTGCTCAAGAAAGGGCTCGAGAAAAATTCGATCTAAATTTTTGGCTCGTAGCTCTGCTCATTTATTTCAATTTGATTTTGAACTGAGCCAAAATTCGAATCAATTTTCGAGTAATTAATGATCTTCAAGCTAAAATTGCTAAATTCACAGTCGTATGACGTTGTTAATGATATGATTTTGAGCCGAACTGGGATCAGCTCAAAATCAGCCCGGTTCGGCTCGAAAAAAATTTGATCCAAAATTTTCGCTCGTAGCTTGATCCGATCTCGATCCGAGCCAAATTTTGAATTGATCTTCGAGCAATTGATGCTCTTTGAGCTAAATTTGCAGCCCTACCTAAAATTTGTTACATTAATAAATTTGAAGTATATATCATTATTCATGCTTGGGGCATTTACATACAATATTTGCATATATAACATTTAAACAATTAAATATTTAACATCACATAGAAAATACCAGCATTATTTTTTATATAGTGAAATACATATATTTTCATGCATATGTTTATAGGATGTGTTATAATTTATAAGTGCAAATATCAGAGTTTAGGTGTTAGATTTGTAAATACATAAGAATTGTGGTATGTACTTAAGTTTTCATCTTGCTTTTATTCTTCAATTTAGGGTTTATTTGAGATAGGTGCAATTGTTTGAATAAGCATCTTGAAGTTGTTACAAAAGAAAGTGTTGTTCAAAAAATTGTGGTAGCTATTATAAATTTATTTTGTTTTCAAATGTGAGACCGTGGCTTTCTGTTAGCCACCACATTTTGATATTTCGAGTTAAGAACAACTTTCTGCCACAAAAAACTGTTGATCGGTCCTCACCTAAATGACGATCAGAATCAAGCAAAATGCTCGCAGCGACGGGTCGCTCATCACACGTCGAAGGGTCTCCTTATGGCTCTCCAACCCTATAGAAACTCGACTTGAGTTTAGAAATATTAGTTTTAATCGACTCAACTAAACGCTGAGGATTTGAAACCACCCTATGAGACTGCAAAGAGTCAAGAAATGGTTTAAATTTTTAAATAGTGTGGGTCTCAATACTAGTCCTCTTCTAAAGCCAAATTAGAAGTTTTAAGACTAGACTCTGAGCTCTAAGTAGAGGAATGGAAAACCAAATAAAATGAAGTCAACATTGCCTTTTGGCATCATCTCGAAAGCATGATTCTTTATGAGTTGTCGCCCGTTTGGGTACAACGATTTGTCCTTTGCCCTTATAGCCCGGATGTGCTTTATCAAGATTCCCTGTATGGATGATTTAGTTACTTCACGGGCTCTGTATGCTGATGAGTCCGCTACCCATGTAGGGACCATGAGAGACTTACTCTCCTCCTTGTGGCTTAGCGGGAGCTTTGAAAGCAACAAAATATTCTCAAGCGAGATAACCATCTTTTGATAGCCTCGTGTTAGTCGTCACCATTATTGTAAATAAAACTCCTTTGGATCAAAAGTATTCTCGAACAACCCCAAGATGTATTTAAAGAAGTGTGATACGTCCTCTTCGGAGCACTCTAGACCCCAAAACAGACAAACAAACCTGAATTTCTGGTTGTGAGTAGTCTACGTAGCTTTTTTCTTTGTAGATATTGGTGCAAGGTGCTTCTGCTTGATGTTGTTTGAGCGAACATACTTGATATATCCTTGCGAGGTTTATCGCATGTAGGCTCTCCATGTTTTTTCTCTTGTTTATCATCTTTATCGTATGCCCGTCTTTTTTTATTCCTCTCATCTCCTAATCATTGACATGATTCAGAAGAGAGACTTATTTGGAAAAAGTAAGTATATACAAATGACCGATCTTTTTTTATAAATCGACAATTACAAGAATTTGATGACACTACTAGAAGATTTAAATTCCAGCAACGGTATCAAAAACTTGACTGCGACTTTATATATATGTGTTTGATTAAATAAAGATGTATAGATATAATATTCAATAATGTTAAAGTCGAATTTGCCAACGCAAATATACGCATCGCTCAAGTAATATAGGGCTCTAATGGAGTCATAGTTATCGATCCCACATGGAGAAATAAAATATTACAGACTAAGGCTTAATAAAAAGTAATACTTCAACTACAATGACGGCGTTCAATTTGCTTATCTGTCACTAATAAACAATTGAAATAAGTAGATAATTTGGATAACTAGTAAATAATTAATGATACAAAGTAGGATTTAATTGTGATATATAAGAAAACATCATTCTCAAAATTATAGTGAATGGATAAAATGAATTAGTTCAATTTATATTGTACCAAATAGGAGCATACATATTCTTTACCCTTTGGTCCATACATAAAGGATATTGACTAATCCTATGCTTGGTTACTGATTTCGTTGCTAGGCTGGGAGAATACAGACTCTCACTTCGGAGCTTTACCCTTTGGTCCAGACATAAAGAACATTGACTAATCCTATGCTTGGTTACTGATTCTGTAACTAGGCTGGGAGGATACCGACTCTCACTTTGGAGCTTTCACGTTCCCCTCACCTGAGGGCTAACATCTACACATCAGCACCCAAACGATAGGACCGAATTAGAGATTTTATAATCTCTAATTCTACGCCCGATAGTAATATTTCCCTATTTATTTGCACCCAACTTCCAAGGGATCCAAATCTATGCCCGATAATATTATTTCCCTATTTATTTGCACCCAACTTCCAAGGGCTTAACCTCCCTAAATCTTGGATGTAATCTTCACTTTAGTTGTAAAACTCAACATATTTTAACAAATTACTCCCTGAATCTTGGATGTAATCTTCACTTTAGTTGTAAAACTCAACATATTTTAACAAATTTATCCCTGAATCTTGGATGTAATATTCACTTTAGTTGTAAAACTCAACATATTTTAACAAATCAAATATCTCCAATTCTACTCCCGATAATTTTATTTCCTTATTTATTTGCACCCAACTTCCAAGGGCTTTGACCTCCAAAATCTCCAATTCTATGCCCGATAATTTCATTTCCCTATTTATTTGCACCCAATTTCTAAGGGCTTTGACCTCCCATGCCCGATAATATTATTTCCCTATTTATTTGCACCCAACTTCCAAGGGCTTTGACCTCCCCAAATCTCCAATTCTATGCCCGATAATTTCATTTCCCTATTTATTTGCACCCAATTTCTAAGGGCTTTGACCTCCCAATTCTTGAGATGTAATCTTCACTTTAGTTGTAAAACTCAACATATTTTAACAGATCAATTGACCAGATTGTGTAATCTTCACTTTAGTTGTAAAACTCAACATATTTTAACAAATTAATTGGCCAGATTGGTAATCTTCACTTTAGTTGTAAAACTCAACATATTTTAACAAATCAATTGGCCAGATTGAAAATAAATTAAGATCGAAATCAATTGGCCAGATTGAAAGAATATCATATTTGCACCCAACTTTCAAGGGCTTTGACCTCCCTGAATCTTGAGATGTAATCTTCACTTTAGTTGTAAAACTCAACATATTTTAACAGATCAATTGACCAGATTGGTAAACTTCACTTTAGTTGTAAAACTCAACATATTTTAACAAATCAATTGGCTAGATTGAATTTCCCTATTTATTTGCACCCAACTTCCAAGGGCTTTGACCTCCCAGATTCTTGAGATGTAATCTTCACTTTAGTTGTAAAACTCAACATATTTTAACAGATCAATTGACCAGATTGTGTAATCTTCACTTTAGTTGTAAAACTCAACATATTTTAACAAATTAATTGGCCAGATTGGTAATCTTCACTTTAGTTGTAAAACTCAACATATTTTAACAAATCAATTGGCCAGATTGAAAATAAATTAAGATCGAAATCAATTGGCCAGATTGAAAGAATATTCTCTTTAGTTGTAAAACTCAACATATTTTAACAAATCAATTGGCTAGATTGAAAGTAAATTAAGATCAAAGTGTAAAACTCAACATATTTTAACAAATCAATTGGTCAGATTGAAAGTAAATTAAGATCGAAGTAAAAAGATCATTACATTTCTTAAACATTTTCATGGCTTCACCAATTCAAATCACTATTTCACAAATCTCGAGACAAGGAGAAAGTCAGAGAAAACTACTCAGAACTCATGGT
>JXCR01114700.1:176758-202105 GCA_002079205.1 Phalaenopsis hybrid cultivar | reverse complement strand
ATAAGAATTGTGGTATGTACTTAAGTTTTCATCTTGCTTTTATTCTTCAATTTAGGGTTTATTTGAGATAGGAGCAATTGTTTGAATAAGCATCTTGAAATTGTTACAAAAGAAAGTGTTGTTCAAAAAATTGTGGTAGCTATTATAAATTTATTTTGTTTTCAAATGTGAGATCGTGGCTTTCTATTAGCCACCACATTTTGATAGTACAAGTTAAGAACAACTTTCTGCCACAAAAACTGTTGATCGGTCCTCACCTAAATGACGATCAGAATCAAGCAAAATGCTCAAGGCGACTGGTCGCTCATAAAACGTCGAACCGTCTCCTTATGGCTCTCCAACCCTATAGAAACTAGACTTGAGTTTCAAAATGTTAGTTTTAATCGACTCAATTAAACGCTGAGGATTTGAAACCACCCCATGAGACTGCAAAGAGTCAAGAAATGGCTTAAATTTCTAAATAATGTGGGTCTCAATAATAGTCCTCTTGTAAAGCCAAATTAGAAGTTTTAAGACTAGACTCTGAGCTCTAAGGAGAGGAATGGAAAACCTAATAAAATGAAGTCAACACTCCTTTTGCCTTTTGGCGTCGTCTCGAAAGCGTGATTGTTGATGAGCTGTCGCTCGTTTGGGTACAACGATTTGTCCTCTGCTCTTATAGCCCGGATATGCTTTGACATATCAAGATTTCCTGTAGGGATGATTTAGTTATTTCACAGGCTTTGTATGCTGATAAGTCTGCTACCCATGCAGGGACCATGAGAGACTTACTCTCCTCCTTGTGGCTTAGCGAGAGCTTTGAAAGCAGCAAAGTATTCTCAAGTGAGATAACCATCCTTTGATAGCCTTGTGCTAGTCGTCACCATTATTGTAATTAAAACTCCTTTGGATCAAAAGTATTCTCGGACAACCCCCAAGATGTATTTAACTAAGTGAGATACGTCACTTTCGGAGCACTCTAGACCCCAAAACAGACAAACACACATGAATTTCTGGTTGTGAGTAGTCTATGTAGCTTTTCCTTTATAGATATTGGTGCAAGGTGCTTCTGCTTGATGTTGTTTGAGCGGACATAATTGATATATCCTTGCGAGGTTTATCACATGTAGACTCTTCACGTTTTTTCTCTTGTTTGTCATCTTTGTCGTATGCCCTTCTTTTTCAATTCCTCTCATCTCCTGATCATTGACATGATTCAGAAGAGAGACTTATTCAGAAAAATAAAGTATATACAAACTGATTGCTTTAAAAAAAAGATAAAGTAATGAAAGCACTATCAAAGGAAACAACAACGTTATTATCTTTGGTTAGTTTGCGGATAGATAACAGATTATGAGAGAGTAGAGGAGTGTGATGAATTTGGGAGAGTTTGTGCTTACGAGTTGGGGTAGGAAGAAGACCATCACGTTTATGTTGGATTTTGATAGCTTGGCCATTCCTTACAGTTACTTGTTCCATTCCATTTTATGGTGTAGGAGATTGTAGTAGATTGAGGTTAGAGGTTAAGTGATCAGTTGCACCAGAATCTAGGACCCATTCCTTGGACATAGTATTGAGAGCTTGTGGTGGGTTGGAAGGTGTGTATTCTGGATTTGTTATGTGTTAGTAAATGGAAGCCGATTGCCCATATTTGTTACATATCTGACTAGTAACATTTGATCTATTCGATGTTCTTCCTCCCCTTGGCTGTGTTTGGTAGCCTCTCCCTCCTCTAGAAGTCGTTTACTAATTTCTTCTCCCTGTTCGCGAGAAGTGATTGCTACGACCTTTTATGGAGTTGAGAGCAAGGGATATCTCCACTGATGAAATCTATTTAGCATTGTCTGAATAAATATTTATTTCTTCACTTCATAGTAATGAGTAGAGACCTCAAGAGCAATGGGTTGTAGGCGTGTCTGAATGGTAGTTTTAAATGCATTGTATGTTGGAGGAAGACCATTTAGAATGTATAAAATTACATCTTCAAGATCTAGTTTGGATTCTCTTGCATTAATATGATATACCAATGTATGAATCTCAGTTAAGTATTGTGTCATTGATTTGTTTTTCATAATTAAATGATGTAATTCGTTCTTTAACTGTATAATTATGGACCGATTTGTAGGTTGCAATCTATGTTCTAATGTTGCCCAAATCTCTACAGTCGTTTGAAGCTGAATGACATGAGGGAGAACATGAATGATATGGTTGAGTGGAGGGATGCTGCAAGATTTTGATCAATAAGAAACCACTCCTGAAATTGTGGATTCTCGATTCCATCAGGATGATATTGTGAGGCACACTGTTTGCTGCCGTCTAAGAAGCCATTGAAGCCATTGACAACGAATTTTTCCAGTATATGGGCACTCCATACATGTTAGTTCCCAGATGTGAGGAGATTTCGAGAAAATTGTTTCAATCGAGAGGTAATAAATTTGAGTGATGGGGGTATTTGTATGAGGTGGATAGATATAAGAGGCTTTGGTGTCTCTGATACGACTGAATCCTCCATTTTCCTTGATGTATGTAGTAAATGAATTATAGATTCTAATTAGGTGGGTAAGGGACCTGTGAAGACAATCACAACACTTACTTTCAAGCAGAACTCTCCTTGTGTAAGCTTGGAATTGAGAATGCTAGATGCAGAGCAGATACTACAAAAATCAGGGAAGTTGGGTAATGAAAAGGTAGATCATCTTTACATTATGATTTCTCAAACCATATACATTACCAATGGATATATATCAGTAGTAATTGAGAATCTTCTAGAAATAGTTGAATACTCATGACACATAATCATTCGGTTGGGATCTTGGTAGTATATTGCCTTGGGGACTTCTTGTAGTGGTGACATGTCTAATAGTTATAAATAAGTTAGTTACATTAAGAGTATTATTTTCTTATATCAAATAAATGATGATTTAACACTGTTGAATTAAATCACAATGATAATTTCAGATATTACCAAGCCCTAGTTGNTATATATATATATATATATATATATATATATATATATATATATCATTTTTTCTTGCTTGGGGCATTTACATATAATATTTGCATATATAACATTTAAACAATTAAATATTTCAGATCACATAAAAATACCAGCATTATTTTATATAATGAAATACATATTTTCATGCAAATGTTTATAATATGTGTTATAATTTATAAGTGCAAATATCTAATTTTAGGTGTTAGATTTGTAAATACATAAGAATTGTGGTATGTACTTAAGTTTTCATCTTGCTTTTATTCTTCAATTTAGGGTTTATTTGAGATAGGTGCAATTGTTTGAATAAGCATCTTGAAGTTGTTACAAAAGAAAGTGTTGTTCAAAAAATTGTGGTAGCTATTATAAATTTATTTTGTTTTCAAATGTGAGATCGTGGCTTTCTATTAGCCACCACATTTTGATAGTACAAGTTAAGAACAACTTTCTGCCACAAAAACTGTTGATCGGTCCTCACCTAAATGACGATCAGAATCAAGCAAAATGCTCAAGGCGACTGGTCGCTCATAAAACGTCGAACCGTCTCCTTATGGCTCTCCAACCCTATAGAAACTAGACTTGAGTTTCAAAATGTTAGTTTTAATCGACTCAATTAAACGCTGAGGATTTGAAACCACCCCATGAGACTGCAAAGAGTCAAGAAATGGCTTAAATTTCTAAATAATGTGGGTCTCAATAATAGTCCTCTTGNTATATATATATATATATATATATATATATATATATATATATATCATTTTTTCTTGCTTGGGGCATTTACATACAATATTTGCATATATAACATTTAAACAATTAAATATTTAAGATCACATAAAAAATACCAGCATTATTTTTAATATAGTGAAATACATATTTTCATGCATATGTTTATAATATGTGTTATAATTTATAAGTGCAAATATCAAATTTTAGGTGTTAGATTTGTAAATAGTTAAGAATTGTGGTATGTACTTAAGTTTTCATCTTGCTTTTATTCTTCAATTTAGGGTTTATTTGAGATAGGTGCAATTGTTTGAATAAGCATCTTGAAGTTGTTACAAAAGAAAGTGTTGTTCAAAAAATTGTGGTAGCTATTATAAATTTATTTTGTTTTCAAATGTGAGATCGTGGATTTCTATTAGCCACCACATTTTGACAGTTCAAGTTAAGAATAACTTTCTGCCACAAAAACTGTTGATCGGTCCTCACTTAAACGACGATCAGAATCAAGCAAAATGCTCACGACAACTGGTCGCTCATCACACGTCGAACCGTCTCCTTATGGCTCTCCAACCCTATAGAAACTCGACTTGAGTTTCAAAATGTTAGTTTTAATCGACTCAACTAAACGCTGAGGATTTGAAACCACCCCATGAGACTGCAAAGAGTCAAGAAATGGTTTAAATTTCTAAATAATGTGGGTCTCAATAATAGTCCTCTTGTAAAGCCAAATTAGAAGTTTTAAGACTAGACTCTGAGCTCTAAGGAGAGGAATGGAAAACCTAATAAAATGAAGTCAACACTCCTTTTGCCTTTTGGCGTCGTCTCGAAAGCGTGATTGTTGATGAGCTGTCGCTCGTTTGGGTACAACGATTTGTCCTCTGCTCTTATAGCCCGGATATGCTTTGACATATCAAGATTTCCTGTAGGGATGATTTAGTTATTTCACAGGCTTTGTATGCTGATAAGTCTGCTACCCATGCAGGGACCATGAGAGACTTACTCTCCTCCTTGTGGCTTAGCGAGAGCTTTGAAAGCAGCAAAGTATTCTCAAGTGAGATAACCATCCTTTGATAGCCTTGTGCTAGTCGTCACCATTATTGTAATTAAAACTCCTTTGGATCAAAAGTATTCTCGGACAACCCCCAAGATGTATTTAACCAAGTGAGATACGTCACTTTCGGAGCACTCTAGACCCCAAAACAGACAAACACACATGAATTTCTGGTTGTGAGTAGTCTATGTAGCTTTTTCCTTTATAGATATTGGTGCAAGGTGCTTCTGCTTGATGTTGTTTGAGCGGACATAATTGATATATCCTTGCGAGGTTTATCGCATGTAGACTCTCCACGTTTTTTCTCTTGTTTGTCATCTTTGTCGTATGCCCGTCTTTTCATCTCCTGATCATTGACATGATTCAGAAGAGAGATTTATTCGGAAAAATAAAGTATATACAAACTGATTGCTTAAAAAAAAAAGATAAAGTAATGAAAGCACTATCAAAGGAAACAACAACGTTATTATCTTTGGTTAGTTTGCGGATAGATAACAGATTATGAGAGAGTAGAGGAGTGTGATGAATTTGGGAGAGTTTGTGCTTACGAGTTGGGGTAGGAAGAAGACCATCACGTTTATGTTGGATTTTGATAGCTTGGCCATTCCTTACAATTACTTGTTCCATTCCATTTTATGGTGTAGGAGATTGTAGTAGATTGAGGTTAGAGGTTAAGTGATCAGTTGCACCAGAATCTAGGACCCATTCCTTGGACATAGTATTGAGAGCTTGTGGTGGGTTGGAAGGTGTGTATTCTAGATTTGTTATGTGTTAGTAAATGGAAGCCGATTGCCCATATTTGTTACATATCTGACTAGTAACATTTGATCTATTCGATGTTCTTCCTCCCCTTGGCTGTGTTTGGTAGCCTCTCCCTCCTCTAGAAGTCGTTTACTAATTTCTTCTCCCTGTTCGCGAGAAGTGATTGCTACGACCTTTTATGGAGTGAGAGCAAGGGATACCCCCACTGATGAAATCTATTTAGCATTGTCTGAATAAATATTTATTTCTTCACTTCATAGTAATGAGTAGAGACCTCAAGAGCAATGGGTTGTAGGCGTGTCTGAATGGTAGTTTTAAATGCATTGTATGTTGGAGGAAGACCATTTAGAATGTATAAAATTACATCTTCAAGATCTAGTTTGGATTCTCTTGCATTAATATAATATACCAATGTATGAATCTCAGTTAAGTATTGTGTCATTGATTTGTCTTTCATAATTAAATGATGTAATTCGTTCTTTAACTGTATCATTATGGACCGATTTGTAGGTTGCAATCTATGTTCTAATGTTGCCCAAATCTCTGCCGTCGTTTGAAGCTGAATGACATGAGGGAGAACATGGATGATATGGTCGAGTGGAGGGATGCTACAAGATTTTGATCAATAAGAAACCACTCCTGAAATTGTGGATTCTCGATTCCATCAGGATGACATTGTGAGGGACACTGTTTGCTGTCGTCTAAGAAGCCATTGAAGCCATTGACAACGAATTTTTCCAATATATGGGCACTCCATACATGTTAGTTCCCAGATGTGAGGAGATTTCGAGAAAATTGTTTCAATCGAGAGGTTATAAATTTGAGTGATGGGGGTATTTGTATGAGATGGATAGATATAAGAGGCTTTGGTGTCTCTGATACGACTGAATCCTCCATTTTCCTTGATGTATGTAGTAAATGAATTATAGATTCTAATTAGGTGGGTAAGGGACCTGTGAAGACAATCACAACACTTACTTTCAAGCAGAACTCTCCTTGTGTAAGCTTGGAATTGAGAATGCTAGATGTAGAGCAGATACTACAAAAATCAGGGAAGTTGGGTAATGAAAAGGTGGATCATCTTTACATTATGATTTCTCAAACCATATACATTACCAATGGATATATATCAGTAGTAATTGAGAATCTTCTAGAAATAGCTGAATACTCATGACACATAATCATTCGGTTAGGATCTTGGTGGTATGTTGCCTTGGGACCTCTTGTAGTGGTGACAGGTCTAATAGTATAAATTAGTTACATTAAGAGTACTATTTTCTTATATCAAATGAATGATGATTTAAGACTGTTGAATTAAATCATAATGATAATTTCAGATATTACCAAGCCTTAGTTTGCGTGGTTATGATATTTACTACTTGTTTAAGAATTGGCTTATTTTGAAGATCTTGTTAGTTTGTAATTAATAAACTAATTAACAGACTGATCGTAGTTTATATGACTAAGCTGTAAGTTATGACAATCAAATAATTTTAGGAAATGGAGTATAGTTATAAGATTGATATTGGAAAATTTTACTAAACATATTTTGAGAGAAGCATAGTGCAAAGTTTTACTTTATTCGACACCAATATATCAAACTAAATTCAACAAATNGAGTATAGTTATAAGATTGATATTGGAAAATTTTACTAAACATATTTTGAGAGAAGCATAGTGCAAAGTTTTGCTTTATTTGACACCAATATATCAAACTAAATTCAACAAACTTAAAATTTATACTCAATAAAATTTTAGAGGCATTTACATACTAACCTCCTATTCTTATGTAATTACATATCTAGAACTTAAATTTTATTTCTTCGTATTTATATCACTTAGATCTTTCATATCATGATTAAAATATCACTAGTTTAATTTTAAAAAATTGAAATAAACCCTTAAAAATTATAATTCAGGGGTTAGATANTACTAACCTCCTATTCTTATGTAATTACATATCTAGAACTTAAATTTTATTTCTTCGTATTTATATCACTTAAATCTTTCGTATCATATTTAAAATATCACTAGCTTAATTTTAAAAAATTGAAATAAACCCTTAAAAATTATAATTCAGGGGTTAGATTTATTAATATATAAGAATTGAGCGGTATGTATGTAAATATTTCAAATATATATTAAAATAATTAGGAGGTATTTATGCTATTTACCTAAGGTCATAGAAGTAATAGATAAAAGTAATGGACAACTACCAGATGGAAGCTGTCCAATGAGATCAAATGAATAAAAATTCACTTTAGATATTTGGATAAAATATTAAAATCATAATAAAATGGATTAATATTTTAAAATTATTTTAAATTTAAAATAATATAAATTTTATATAACTCTCAAGTGATTTTTCTTCAACAAAAAAAAAAAAAAAATCACGGGTCAATTCCTTATTCGCACGAGAAATATTTGCGTACTACGTATGACGCAAGTCAGGGAAGTTATTCACTGGGTATTGGAGGATTATATCAACATTATACCATTATAACTTCTCTGTAACTTATCTGTAATTTACTTGTAAGTTGGGGACTTCTATTTTGATATACTTTTAGGTTACGGATTGGTTATATGGAGTTAGGGTATAAAAACGGATATAATAACTAACTAACTTTTTTATCCCTTTCGCACAGTTTCTTCGAGACTGCATTTCTCTCCTCCCTTTTCCCACTCCTTGCCGGCGCAATGGCTAGCCTTCAGTCTGTGATCACCCTTCTGGTCATAGGAGGGTTTGCCTTCTTTCTCTCCGCCGCCGCCGAAGATGACAGATCCATCCAAGATCTGCTCCGGGACTACGGTCTTCCTGCAGGGCTCCTTCCCTCTGCGGTGAATTCCTACGACCTGGATCGGGAGACGGGACTCCTGGAAGTCCATCTCGACGNGCCGTCTTTCTCTCCGCCGCCGCCGAAGATGACAGATCCATCCAAGATCTGCTCCGGGACTACGGTCTTCCTCCAGGGCTCCTTCCCTCTGCGGTGAATTCCTACGACCTGGATCCGGAAACGGGACTCCTGGAAGTCCATCTCGACAGTCCCTGTTTCGCCAAGTACGATGGATTGGTGTTTTTCAACCAGACAGTGAGAGGAAATCTGAGCCATGGTAGCTTGAAAGGAGTGGTGGGGTTTTCTCAGGAGGAGCTCTTTATTTGGTTGCCCGTTAAAGAGGTCTTGTTAGCCGATCCCTCATCAGGAGTTATCTTTTTTGATATTGGGGTTGCTCACAAGCAATTAGCGCTCTCGCTTTTCGAGGATCCGCCCGATTGCAGCGTGGGAGGAGAAGATCAACGACAATTGGCTGTCCAGATGATCAGAGGAGGTTAGTATGCTGTAAGGATTGAATTGTCTGCATATTTTTTGTGCACTTTTGTAGAGAAAATGGAATTTTACGGCGCCTTAGGTANGAAGATCAACGACAATTGGCTGTCCAGATGATCAGAGGAGGTTAGTATGCTGTAAGGATTGAATTGTCTGCAGATTTTTTGTGAACTTTTGTGGAGAAAATGGAATTTTACGGCGCCTTAGGTTTAGGTCGGGAGGTCTGAAATTTTCTTTTTCTTAATTTGTTGAATCTAATGGTTTTTACCTTTGCGTCTGAATTTCAATTAATTACCACTTCTCATGCGATCGATTGAAAAAACAATAAGAAAGATATGAGTTGGCTCCAATGGGGTTTCCTGTTCAAATTGTGATTAAGGGTTTTATACTTTTCTAGGTTTTCGGGGACTGTGGTTATACTATTTCATGGAGTGGGCTGAGAATTTAGCTTGAAGCCCAATTGCTTGAAGTTTGATTTGAATTTGGGCTTGGATCAAGATCAATTTGCAAGCCGAGCTTCGATAACATAGATCTATATTTTTAGCTTAATTTTAGCTCAAGCGCTTGATGTTTGAAATTCTTTTGCTCATCAAAAGCTTAATNCTCCAATGGGGTTTCCTGTTCAAATTGTGATTAAGGGTTTTATACTTTTCTAGGTTTTCGGGGACTGTGGTTGTACTATTTCATGGAGTGGGCTGAGAATTTAACTTGAAGCCCAATCACTTGAAGTTTGATTTGAATTTTGGCTTGGATCAAGATCAATTTGCAAGCCGAGCTTCGATACCATAGATCTAAATTTTTAGCTTAATTTTAGCTCAATCGCTTGAAGTTTGAAATTTTTTTACTCATCAAAATAGCTTAAATCAAGTCATCTTGCTTGGATTGCAAGTCGGATTGAGCTCAATTGAATTTGGAGCTGAGCTGACTCAAAATCGAATGCAATAAATCTTGAGTTTATTTTGAGCAGCATTCAAATGGTTTGAATTAACCTCCTCTCCAAGTTTTTCTCTTTGCCTCTTATCTTGCTTCGCTAAGCCAAATAACACTCTTCCACTCCTTAGATACTTACATTCTCAATACAATACACTTAAGTTCACACTATGAAATCCTAAATTCCACTAGTTTCCTCACAAATATCTCTTAGTCATCTTGCTTGGATTGCAAGTTGGATTGAGCTCAATTGAAATTGGAGCTGAGCTGACTCAAAATCGAATGCAATAAATTGTGAGCTTATTTTAAGCAGCATTCAAATTCTTCGTTCCTAACATGATTTTGAACTGACAAATAAAAGTGCACGTGTCGACCAAATAATATAGTGTATCTGCGTGAGTTCTTTCCCGCAAGGATAAGTTGTTATTTTTTAAAAGGAAGTTAGCTTAAAACTCTAATTTCTGTTAAAAAATAAAATTTTTAAAAAGAGGGTTTTACATTTTTTAAAAATGGCAAAAATAAAAGAAACACAAAGCTCCAATGAATTTGTAATTTATTAAAATCAACTTATGGATTTTATTTAAAAATTTGTCCTCGATCAGGAGCAAAAATGGTTTAAAGTTTCTGTAGAAAACTTGAAACCCTATTTCAAAGATCCTTAATGCAATATTGCCTATGTAATTAGAAGTTTTCAAAATTGATTTTTTCATTTCTCTTAACGATTGTAATGGTTTAAAAACAATGTCTATTCTCTTAAACTCTAGTTATGAATCTTTTTAGTGTAGATTAAGACTATGTTGATATTATTAACCTACATTAAATTTTATGCAAGAGTGTGGCCACCATTTATGCTAGATGAAGTTAGAAGAAACACAAACATGCATATGAATTAACTTGCTATAAAAATCTTATACGCATAACTTATAAATCACAAAATCATAGGAAAATATTCTTAGCTTAGCTTGCATTTTCACAATAAACACTGAAAGTCATTTATTTCATCATAAATATAAAACTAAATAATAGATTCAACCAAAAGAAAATGAAAATATAGAAGAACCTGGATTTCCAAAGGAAAATAGTATTAGTTTGAATTAACCTCCTCTCCAAGTTTTTCTCCTTGCCACTTATCTTGCTTCACTAAGCCAAATAGCACTCTTCCACTCCTTAGATACTCACATTCTCAATATAATACACTTTAAGTTCACAATGAGAAATCCAAAATTCCACTAGTTTCTTCACAAATATCTCTTATGCACTTCTTAAGCCTTTTCACTCTTTCTAACTTTAGTAGTGGCTTCAAATTCGTAATTAGAAATGAATAATTATTTTGGTTTGGTCGTAGCGCGATGGCATTGTTGACTACATTTTCAGTCATCACTTCATCATTTCATTATTTCATTATTCCTCTATCTTTGCCTTGGACTCCTTTCTTAGAACCACGGGTGGTTGAGCTGGTCCTGAATTGATCTTGTTGACTCAAGTGAGGCTCTCAAAATGCTTGTTTATTCGTGAACAATTCGTGTTTGACTCATTAAGAAGCTTGTGTTTGATTCGTTTGTTAAACAAATGGTCGAAATCACACAATTTTTCTTTGCTCTCGATATATAAACGAATAGTATTTTTAAATAATTTAATTATCTACAAGGCTACAAAAATTTATAATCAATAAAAATTATTAATTAAAAAAATGGAATAAAAATATATTAAATTATTTTTAAATGATGTTTTAACATAAATAAAAAGATTTAAATCTCGCTCTTACCTTTGACATCCTACGACAACGTGATTAGGGGTATCAAAATGGTTCTTTGTTCGAGAACTACTCATGTTCGACTCACTAAGAAAACGGGCCTAACACAATAACAACATCAACAACAAAACCTTTATCCTACTAAGTGGGGTCAGCTACATGAATCCTTTTTCTCCATTGCGTCCTATTTAGTGTCATATTTTCTTTTAATTCTAATAGATTAAGATCATTTTTTATACAACATGCCCAAGTTTTCCTAAGTCTATCTCTACCTTTTTTAACATAAGTCGAATCTAAAACATCTACTTTTCTAATCGAATCATCAGTTGGCCAACGGTTAATGTGACCAAACCATCTAAGAAGACTTTCTCTAATTTTGTCTATAACTGGAGCTACACGAATCCCATCACGAATCTATTCATTTTGCTTTTTTTCTTTAAGTGTAAAGCCACTCATCCACCTAATCATTCACATCTCGGCAACACTTAACTTACTTTTATGCTTCTCTTTTAATGGCCAACATTCAACACCATAGAGAATTGCAGGTCTCACCACCATCTTATAAATTTTCCTTTCAGTCTAAGCGATACTTTTGTATCACACAATAGGCTCGAAGCATTCCTCTGCTTCAACCAACTAACTTGAATTCTACTAATAACATTCCCATCAATATCACCATCACTTTGAACAAGACACAGGATATCTAAAGCGTTCACAACTTTTAATAATTTGATCACCCATAGTTACATTTTTGTCACTAGAGCTACTACTACTAAAATTACATACCATGTATTCAGTTTTAGTTCTACTCAAACGAATGCCTTTAGACTCCAAGATAGACCTTTATAATTCACATTTTTCACGAGCTTTCTCTCGTCTTATCCACGAGAAGGATATCATCAGCAAAAAACATACACCAAGGTACATTCTCCTGTAAGTGTCCAGTAAGACCAACCATTACTAAAGCAAAAAGATATGGGCTGAAAGCCAATCCCTGATATAAACCAACAGAAATAGGAAAATATTTGATCAATCCTCCTTCTGTTTGAACAAAAGTAACAACTATTGTATACATATCTTTAATGACTTGAATAAAAAAAAACGATCCGAAAAAAAAAACTTTTTTTGTGTTCGAAATTTAAACTAGCCGAATATGAAAAGTGATAATTTTTAACGAGCCGAAAACGAGTTAAGCCCGGGCTCGCTCGTATTCAATTCGTTTACACCCCCAGACTCAAGTCAAGGTCCNATTGCAGCGTGGGAGGAGAAGATCAACGACAATTGGCTGTCCAGATGATCAGAGGAGGTTAGTATGCTGTAAATATTGAATTGTGTGCAGATTTTTTGTGAACTTTTGTGGAGAAAATGGAATTTTACGGCGCCTTAGGTTTTGGTCGGGAGGTCTGAAATTTTTTTTTTCTTAATTTGTTGAATCTATGGTTTTTACCTTTGCGTCTGAATTTCAATTAATTACCACTTGTCAGGCGATCGATTGAAAAAACAATAAGAAAGATATGAGTTGGCTCCAATGGGGTTTCCTGTTCAAATTGTGATTAAGGGTTTTATACTTTTCTAGGTTTTCGGGGACTGTGGTTATACTATTTCATGGAGTGGGCTGAGAATTTAGCTTGAAGCCCAATCGCTTGAAGTTTGATTTGAATTTTGGCTTGGATCAAGATCAATTTGCAAGCCGAGCTTTGATACCATAGATCTAAATTTTAGCTTAATTTTAGCTCAATCGCTTGAAGTTTGAAATTTTTTTACTCATCAAAATAGCTTAATTCAAGTCATCTTGCTTGGATTGCAAGTCGGATTGAGCTCAATTTAATTTGGAGTTGAGCTGACTCAAAATCGAATGCAATAAGTCGTGAGCTTATTTTGAGCAGCATTCAAATGATATTAGTTTGAATTAACCTCCTCTCCAAGTTTTTCTCCTTGCCTCTTATCTTGCTTCGCTAAGCCAAATAACACTCTTCCACTCCTTAGATACTCACATTCTCAATACAATACACTTAAGTTCACACTCAGAAATCCTAAATTCCACTAGTTTCTTCACAAATATCTCTTAGTCATCTTGCTTGGATTGCAAGACGGATTGAGCTCTATTGAAATTGGAGCTGAGCTGACTCAAAATCGAATGCAATAAGTCGTGAGCTTATTTTAAGCAACATTCAAATTCTTCGAGCTTAACATGATTTTGAACTGACAAATACAAGTGCACGTGTCAACTAAATAATATAGTGTATCTGCGTGAGTTCTTTCCCGCAACGATAAGTTGTAATTTTTTAAAAGGAAGTTCAAACACGAGCTTAAAACTCTAATTTTNTTGCTTGGATTGCAAGTCGGATTGAGCTCAATTGAATTTGGAGCTGAGCTGACTCAAAATCGAATGCAATAAGTCGTGAGCTTATTTTTAGCAGCATTCAAATGGTATTAGTTTGAATTAACCTCCTCTCCAAGTTTTTCTCCTTGCCTCTTATCTTGCTTCGCTAAGCCAAATAACACTCTTCCACTCCTTAGATACTCACATTCTCAATACAATACACTTGAGTTCACACTCAGAAATCCTAAATTCCTCTAGTTTCTTCTCAAATATCTCTTAGTCATCTTGCTTGGATTGCAAGTCGGATTGAGCTCAATTGAAATTGGAGCTGAGCTGACTCAAAATCGAATGCAATAAGTCGTGAGCTTATTTTAAGCAGCATTCAAATTCTTCGAGCCTAACATGACTTCGAACTGAAAAATACAAGTGCACGTGTCGACCAAATAATATAGTGTGTCTGCGTGAGTTCTTTCCCGCGAGGATAAGTTGTAATTTTTTAATAGGAAGTTCAAACACGAGCTTAAAACTCTAATTTTTGTTAAAAATAAAATTTTTAAAAAGAGGGTTTTACATTTTTTAAAAATGGCAAAAATAAAAGAAACACAAAGCTCCAATGAATTTGTAATTTATTAAAATAAACTTATGGGATATGATTTTATTTAAAAATTTGTCCTCGATCAGGAACAAAAATGGTTTAAAGTCTCTATAGAAAACTTGAAACCCTATTTCAAACNAATCAACTTATGGGATATGATTTTATTTAAAAATTTGTCCTCGATCAGGAACAAAAATGGTTTAAAGTCTCTGTAGAAAACTTGAAACCCTATTTCAAACATCCTTAATACAATATTGCCTATGCAATTAGAAGTTTTCAAAATTGATTTTTTCATTTCTCTTAACAATTGTAATGGTTTAAAAACAATGTATATTCTCTTAAACTCTAGTTATGAATCTTTTTAGTGTAGATTAAGACTATGTTGATATTATTAACCTACATTAAATTTTATGCAAGAGTGTGGCCACCATTTATGCTAGATGAAGTTAGAAGAAACACAAACAAGCATAGGAATTAACTTGCTATAAAAATCTTATACACATAACTTATAAATCGCAAATTCATAGGAAAATATTCTTAGCTTAGCTTGCATTTTCACAATAAACACTGAAATTCATTTATTTCATCATAAATATAAAACTAAATAATAGATTCAACCAAAAGAAAATGAAAATATAGGAGAATCTGGATTCCAAAGGAAAATAGTATTAGTTTGAATTAACCTCCTCTCCAAGTCTTTCTCCTTGCCTCTTATCTTGCTTCACTAAGCCAAATAGCACTCTTCCACTCCTTAGATACTCACATTCTCAATACAGTACACTTAAGTTCACACTCAGAAATCCAAAATTCCACTAGTTTCTTCACAAATATCTCTTATGCACTTCTTAAGCCTTTTCACCCTTTCTAACTTTAGTATTGGCTTCAAATTCGTAATTAGAAATGAATAATTATTTTGGTTTGGCCGTAGCGCGGTGGCATTGTTGATTACATTTTCAGTCATCACTTCATCATTTCATTATTTCATTATTCCCCTATCTTTGCCTTGGACTCCTTTCTTAGAACCTCTGGTGGTTGGGCTGGTTCTGAATTGGTCTTGTTGACTCAAGTAAGGGTCTCAAAATGCTCGTTTATTCGTGAACAGTTCATGTTTGACTCATTAAGAAACTTGTGTTTGATTCGTTTGTTAACAAACGGTTGAACTCGAACAATTTTTTTTTGCTCTCGATATATAAACGAATAGTATTTTTAAATAATTTAATTATCTACAAGGCTACAAAAATTTATAATCAATAAAAATTATTAATTAAAAGAAATGGAATAAAAATATATTAAATTATTTTTAAATGATGTTTTGACATAAATAAAAAGATTTAAGTCTTGCTCATACATTTGACATCCTACGACAACGTGATTAGGGTTATCAAAATGTTTCTTTGTTCGAGAACTACTCGTGTTCGACTCACTAAGAAAACGAGCCTAACACAACAACAACATCAACAACAAAACCTTTATCCTACTAAGTGGGGTCAGCTATATGAATCCTTTTTCTCCATTGCGTCCTATTTAGTGTCATATTTTCTTTTAATTCTAATAGATTAAGATCATTTTTTATACAACATGCCCAAGTTTTCCTAAGTCTATCTCTACCTTTTTTTAACATAAGTCAAATCTAAAACATTTACTCTTCTAATCGAATCATCAGTTGGCCGACGTTTAATGTGACCAAACCATCTAAGACGACTCTCTCTAATTTTGTTTGTAACTGGAGCTACACCAATCCTATCACGGATCTATTCATTTTGCTTTTTGTCTTTAAGTGTAAAGCCACTCATCCACCTAATCATTCTCATCTCGACAACACTTAACTTACTTTTATGCTTCTCTTTTGATGACCAACATTCAACGCCATAGAGAATTGCAGGTCTCACCACCATCTTATAAATTTTCCTTTTAGTCTAAGCGATACTTTTCTATCACATAATAGGCTCGAAGCATTCCTCTCCTTCAACCAACTAACTTGACTTTTACTAATAACATCCTCATCAATATCACCATCACTTTGAACAATAGACACAGGATATCTAAAGCGTTCACACCTTTTAATAATTTGATCACCCATAGTTACATTTCTGTCACTAGAGCTACTACTAATAAAATTACATACCATGTATTCAATTTTAGTTCTACTCAAACGAATGCCTTTAGACTCCAAGATAGACCTCTATAATTCACGTTTTTCCTGAGTTTTTTCTCGTCTTATCCACGAGAAGGATATCTTCTAATCCAACTATTGTATACATATCTTTAATGACTTGAATAAAAAAAACAAGCCGAAAAAAAAAACTTTTTTTGTGTTCAAAATTTAAACGAGCCGAATATGAAAAGTGATAATTTTTAACGAGCCGAAAATGAGTTGAGCCTGGGCTCGCTCGTATTCGACTCGTTTACACCCCAAACTCAAGTCAAGGTCTAAGCCCGACTAGGTTGGGCTTTGGCCTGATTCAAGCATGCTTTGGTTGGCTTAGTAGGTGTTTGGATTTGGTTTAAATTGACATCACTCTAAATTCAAATCTAATTAAATAAACCTAATTTAAAATGAACCCAAATTAAAATTAAAACAAATTTTGATATAAATTTTAATTCAAATAAAATTCTATCTAAAATTCAACTTAAAATTATAATTACAAATTTGAATTAAAAAGAACTAAACTAAAATCTAATCAAACTTAATCAAATTTAATATTTAAACACAAAATTAAATCACTCTAAAATTGCAAATTTTAACATAAAACTAAACCATTATTTAAGTTAAATTAAACTTACACTTAAACTAAATCATAATTTAATCAGAATCAAATTTAAATCAAATGGAATTTAAGATTAAATTAAATCAAAATTTAAAACAAAACAAACATAAACTAAAATGAAAAAAACAACTTAATTAAAGTCTAAACTAAAGCATGAATTAAAGTTAAACAAAATAGGACATAAAATTTACATATATAGCACTTTTCCTATACATTTGGATTGGGTGGTATGCATGTAAATCCCCGNTTAAACTAAATCATAATTTAATCAGAATCAAATTTAAATCAAATGGAATTTAAGATTAAATTAAATCAAAATCTAAAACAAAACTAACATAAAATAAAATGAAAAATAAACTTAATGAAAGTCTTAACTAAAGCATGAATTAAAGTTAAACTAAATAGGACATAAAATTTACATATATACTACTTTTCCTATACATTTGGATTGGGTGGTATGCATGTAAATGCCCCTAAAATTAAAATTAATTTACTCTTAATTTAAATTAAATCATCTAAATCAAATTAATCTAATCAAATCTTAACAAATCTAATACAAAAAATTTATCCTCCTAAACTTAAATCAAAACATAAATTAAATTAAACCTAATTAAATTTAATTGAATTAAATTTATACTAAATCAAATTTGGGGTTTATTATTCTATATATAACACCTATTAATTTCAATTAGTGAAATTTTGAATTATTTAGATGAANAATTAAATGGAATTTAAGATTAAATTAAATCAAAATTTAAAACAAAACAAACATAAACTAAAATGAAAAAAAAACTTAATTAAAGTCTAAACTAAAGCATGAATTAAAGTTAAACTAAATGGGACATAAAATTTACATATATACCACTTTTCCTATACATTTGGATGGGGTGGTATGCATGTAAATGCCCCTAAAATTAAAATTAATTTACTCTTAATTAAAATTAAATCATCTAAATCAATTTAATCTAATCAAATCTTAACTAATCTAATACAAAAAATTTATCATCCTAAACTTAAATCAAAACATAAATTAAATTAAACTTAATTAAATTTAATTGAATTAAATTTATACTAAATCCAATTTGGGGTTTATTATTCTATATATAACACCTATTAATTTCAATTAGTGAAATTTTGAATTATTTAGATGAAAGAAAAGGCTGGGTATCAATTTTTGTTTAAACATAATCTCAATAATCTCCTTATTTAATCTTTTTATTATATTTATTCTTATAATTTTTTCAAGAGTTTTTTTAAAATTCTTCATCTTCACCTTTATTTTTCTTAAGGTGAGCTATTTTTCATTAAGTTAATAATTTTGAAGTCTCTAATCTTCAATTACCTAAAGTAATTTTTATTTTTCAATTTTAATTTTTAGGTATAATATTTTAGACAATACTAGCCCTCCTTAATTTATATAAATTGATATCTTATAAAATTTAATAATTATGTCTTCAATTAACTTACGTACTAGTCAATATGCCAAGTGTAATTTAGAGTTTTTGNGGGTATCAATTTTTGTTTAAACATAATCTCAATAATCTCCTTATTTAATCTTTTTATTATATTTATTCTTATTATTTTTTCAAGAGTTTTTTTTTAAATTCTTCATCTTCACCTTTATTTTTCTTAAGGTGAAGTATTTTTTATTAAGTTAATAATTTCGAATNTTTAGATGAAAGAAAAGGCTGGGTATCAATTTTTGTTTAAACATAATCTCAATAATCTCCTTATTTAATCTTCTTATTATATTTATTCTTATAATTTTTTCAAGAGTTTTTTTTTAAATTCTTCATCTTCACCTTTATTTTTTTTAAGGTGAGCTATTTTTGATTAAGTTAATAATTTTGAATTCTCTAATCTTCAATTACCTAAAGTAATTTTAATTTTTCAATTTTAATTTTTATGTATAATATTTTAGACAATACTAGCCCTCCTTAATTTATATAAATTGATATCTTATAAAATTTAATAATTATTTATTCAATTAACTTAGGTACTAGTCAATATGCCAAGTGTAATTTAGAGTTTTTTAATTAAAAAAATTCTATTAAATTAAGTAAATTAGTTAGTTATTATTAATTCAATATGAATTTTAATATTTTAAATTTTTATCATGACCTTAATTAATATACCGTACTTTAAATTTACTTAATGATAATCTTAAGTTAATGATATTGTTCTAATAATTTCAGTCATTATAATTTTTATAAGAGATTAGCTAAAGCACAAGTTTAACATTGAAACATCAGTAACAAATAAACTTTTATAAATGCACAAAATAAAAGTACACATCTGTAAACACAATTTTTAATAATTTCTAACAAAGCACAATGATACATGACTAAAAATCCTAATATAACGCTACACAATATTAAATTAAGTAAATTAGTTAGTTATTATTAATTCAATATGAATTAATATTTTCATAGTTTTATTATGATCTTAATTAATATTTTGGTTTTAATTTACTTAATGAAAATCTTAAGTAATGATATAACTCTAATGATTCCAATCATTACAATTTTGATAAGAGATGAACTCAAGTATGAGTTTAACAATGAAACATCAAGAACAAATAAAGTTTTATAAATGCGCAAAAATAAAGGTATACATATAAACACAATATTTAATAATTTTTTACAAAGCACAACAATTCAGAAGTAACAATCACTAACAGTTCACATATAACTCCAATTTTTCCCAGCAACAAAAAAATAAAAGAAAATAACTAAAAAAAAAATTTAAACCAAACAAAGACTCTTCAGTAATCATCTTCTGTAACGCGACTAGGCTTCTGCTTCTGAAAATATAGCTGGTAGGTGGGTGGTTCTGGAAATACAAATAACTAAAACAGGATTATGAACATGATAAAACAAACAAATATATAATAAAATACATCGAGTTACCTTCTAATCAGTGCCTTGTTTAACGTCTTTCATGATACGAGTATAAGTTCATATTTGAGAACCAATGATGATATATTATGACAACCTATCCACTTTTAGCAATGCAAAGAACCTAATACTTCCTGATAGGACCAAGTACGTTGATTTGATTAATACTGTATTAAAGAAACTATCAAAAAAGAAATCATCAGGGTTGTCCACATTCCAGCAAAATGAAAAAAACATTGATTTTCTTACCCAAAAAAAAACAAAAAAGCTCTTAATAATGTTCAATTTGACATTCTTATTTCCAAGCTAAGAATGTTTAGCATATATTCCCTGTTTAAGGGAGAGCGTGAAAACCATGCAAAACATCCTTGATAGCCCTTAAACTTTCAAGTCTACTCCCACTGCCGTCTGTAATTTGGAAATCACCTTGCCGATATAAAGTTTTCAAGGACACCCTTAATTAGCTGCCATGGATTTTCTGTTTATGCTCTCATTATCTTCTCTTTTTTATGCTCTCATTACTGTTCCATATGCGGTCCTGCATGCTTTGCATGTTTGTGGATGACATTCTAGGTTATTATGTACATACTCCTATATGTATCTTTAAGTGTTTGATATATGGTTCCTTATGGTTCTATTACATGATGTGCTACATGCATCATACAAATTGTATGTTGGAACGCATATATGATCATTCATATTTCAAGTTGGTGTGCCTGATGTCCTAGACATTGTTTCATGTAACTCTGTCTCTGTTGACCATATCCTTTATATGAACTTTCATGTTATTTCATAAGGCTACTGACTGCTTCCCTGATCATAAGAACATGATTAAATTTTTCACATAGTAATTGGTATGATGTTCGTGAGTGGCATGGTGATTTGCATTTCAGTGAGCTTGTGTATAACATGAATGAATGATATGCGTTTGTGTTCCACTATTGACCTTCTGTATTTACTGTCGTATTACTTTCTTTTATCTTCATTTGGTTTGATACTGTATCTCTTTGGTACTAAATTGTGAAATCTACCATATTAATTGTGAATTCTTCCATGCATTTTACTATACAGCATAATGCAAATGCATTCACAATCTGAGCGCTCTGAAATATGAAAAAAATGATTTTTGTTGTGCACTGACTTAGATGTTGTATTTTGATCTTTTAGATTGTTAACTCTACAATTTTGTAAATGTAATCTTATATTATGCATTTTTATTATTCTAATTTTTTAATTGGCTTTGTGTCGTGTATGCATGAAATGGATTAAGTCCTGTTTTAATTGACCATGTTTTTTGATGAGAACTTAATATAACTGATATGCCTACTATTTATCGAATGAAGGAATCTGAGTTCTCATTTACTGCACCTAATTTTGTGCGGTCTGCTATAACGGTGTCTACATTGGGTTCAGGCATGACATTAGAATGTGGCTATTGTTTATATTCATCAAGTTGGATTAGAAGATAACTCAAATTAGTTTTTGGAAAAAAATAAATAAATTATTGCAAACAGATACTTCAGAGAGAAAAGACTATTTATATTTAGTCGTGGTGCTTGAATGGACATAATGGTTTTAGTAGAATGGTAATGCGAAATTGCTTCCCTTTACCACTTGGGTTCCGTTTTATATTGTGGTTTGGAGTAATGAGTGTGAGGAATGGAGTATTATGGTTGTAAAGAATAATGCTTATGGATAAGATTAATTATTTAAATTTATATCTAATCCTAAATTATTCAAATTCAAACCTATAATTATCTAATCTTAATTTCTTTTGTTCGATCAATCCCCTCTAAGTAGAGAATACTTTTCTGTTAAAGAGTTGGAGAAAGATGTATCTTACTCCTAGAAATGTTCACGAATCTTGTTAAACTAATAAAAATAACAAAAATACCTTTTTTTTGTCTTAATTTGTTGACATCAAATTTTCTTTGCAAGGAGTTGATCACTTTCCTTGTCCTTTAGGAATTGCTAATTATTGAAATTCAGAATAATGCGGAACAAAGTAGAATTTTTTTATTGATATGAAAGAGGTTATAAATAACCCTTACATGAATCCTACAATAGAAAATACAATAAAAATGAAATAATATGAAAAAAAGCTATAACTCTTAATATATTTAATTAATAAATTCATATTAATTATTTTGGAGATAAAGAAAACAACATAAAATAGGAAATGAAATAAATCAAATCTAAGAAAATAAATATAAAATAGGAAAGAAAATAACTCCTAATTTAAGGAAATAATTTATTCCTCACAATTTCTCACAATATTAATTTATTTCATAATATAACTTCTAACACTCCTCCTCAAGTTGAATCATAGTTGAAAATCATGTTCAACTTGGATCTGAAACATCAAATAATGGGCGAGTAAGGAACTGTGAGGTTGAATTTGAAGTTTTCATCCTGTACTACGGTTGTTTTTTACTGCAGTTTCTGCTGTGTCTGTAGGTAGACGGAAGACTCATACAGATAATGCTGCAAAGGAGCTTGCAAGGAAGTAGACAACTGCGGTTGTCTATGACTGCAATTTTTAGAGTGTCTGTAGGTAAACAGAAGGTTCCTACAAGTAATTATGTAGGGGAGTTTACAGGAAAGTTGACTACTGTGTTTGTCTTTGACTGCAGTTTTAGAGTCTGTAGGTAGACTGAAAACTCTTACAGGTAATGCTGCAGGAGAGTTTGCAGGAAAGTATACAACCTGCATAAAAAAATGATTTCTAGTTGACTGTAACTGTCTTTGACTGCATTTCTTGCTATGTCTGTAGGTAGACGGAAGACTCGTACAAGTAATGTTGTAGGGGATTTTATAGGGAAGTGGAGAACCTGCAGAAAAGGCTGCAGAGTATGACCTGTAGAAAAAATTAAAAGCTCCGGAGGTAGGCCTTGCTATAGAAAAAACTTTGGAGTAGGGTCTGCTACAGGAAAGATTTCAGAGTAGGGCTTGATGCAGAAGAAAGTTCCTGAGGAGGGCTTTATATAGTAAAAGGGTCCGGAAAAAGACATGCGGCACGAAAAATTTCGTTGCAGAACTTGTTGCTGGAAAAACTCCGGATAAGGGCCTGATATAGGAAAAAATTATGGAGAAGGGTTTGTTGCAGGAGAAAGTTTCAGAGAATGTCTTGATACAGAAAAAGGCTCCAGAGATGGGTCTGTTGTAGGAATTATTCTGGTGGAGGACCTACTGTAGGAAATGCTACGGAGGAGGGCCTGTTGCAGGAAATATTCCGGTGGAGGACCTGATGCAAAAAAAAAAAGTTTATGAGGAAGGCCTAATATAGGAAATGCTCCAGAGGAGGGACTTCTGCATGAAAAGCTACAAAGGAGGGTCTGATGCAGGAAAAACTCTGAAGGAAAGACTTCGGAGGGCCTGTTGCAGGAAAAAAAAAATTATGGAGAAATGTCTGCTCCAGGAAAGATTCCGGATGGCTTGCGGCTGAAAAAAAACTTTAGAGAAGAACTTGTTGCACAAAAAAACTCAGAAGGAAGGTCCGACTCACAATGCTCAATTGAAGGTAAAGTGTTGCTATCATCTCATGAATGCTTTGCCTCAATGATCGAACAACAAGTCTTCATCATTAGCAAGGTCATATGGCTTAGATGCAACTAACCATTCCTTACATCAAAGTTGAGACCAACATATGTGATAACTCCTATGACGGATGGATGCCAATCCTTGCACAGTGCACTTCTAATTTTATCATCAGATGCGCATCTCCCTCTTATAATTAGCACAAATAGAGAAAGTTGGCCTTCAACTGCCTTATTCTTCAAGCTAGTGCAGGCAGCAAAAGGATCAACCAAATATAAGGTCCCACATTCACCAGATCCTTTAAACGATGGAGCAAAATTGGCCTCAAGATCATTAAATGACAAAGATATGTTCTTCCCAATTTCCACTTTATTTGCTCTAGTAAGCCTAACGAATGAATTAAGAACAATAAAAAAAAAAATAATAAAAAATAATAAAAAAAAAAAACCAAAAGGCTCCCTCCAAGCTTTGTATTTAGTGAACCCATCTCCAATTCAACAAATAAGACATACAATTCCTGATCAAATGCAGTAAACAGGGAATCCACAGAACTAAATCCTCCCATTCTTGCTAGATTCCTTGGCGACTTCGGATTATCAAAACTAGTTGGGGATTATAGGAGGAGAAGGAGAAGGGAACGACCGTCGATGATGAGTTCTACAACCTTCAGGAACCGATCTTATAAAGAATAGTGTGACAATTTAAATAATTAACCAATCCAACGAAAAAACTTTATGGGCGGCATAAAAGAGCTCGGGGAGAGAAAGCGTCCCTCCCGTCCCGCGGGGAGAATGACAGGAAGGGAGGACCGACGACTAGGGTAGGAAATTTGGCTCTGATTCCAATTTTGAAATTCAGAATAATGCGGAATAAATTGGATTTTTTTTATTGATATGAAAAAGATTATAAATAACACTTACATGAATCCTATAATAGGAAATCGTACAATTGGAAAGAAAATAAAAGAAAATAATATATAAGGAAAGCTATAACTCCTAATATCTCCAATTAATCAATTCGTATTAATTATTTTGGAGATAAAGGAAAGAACATAAAATAAGAAACGAAATAAATCCAATCCAAAGAAATAAATATATAAAATAGGAAAGGAAACAACTCCTAATATAAAGAAATAATTTATTTTTCATAACTTCTCACAGGAATAAATTATTTTCTAATAACTTTTAATACTAATTAGCATACCGAGTATTAAGCTATTTTATGATCTTTTTTAGTTCTTTCCAAAGTAGTTATGTAATGCAAAGCAGGTGAAATTGTCCAACAACTACAACAAATACAATCTTTTATCCCTCTAAGTGGGGTTGACTACATGAATCCTTTTTCTCCATTTCTTCCTATCAAGTGTCATATTTTCATTTAATTCTAATATATTAAAAATCATTTTTTATGCAATCTCCCTGAGTCTTTTTAGGTCTACCTCTGCTTTTCATAACATAATTCGATTCTAAAACATCTACTCTCCTAACCAAATCAATAAATGATCAACATTTAATTTGACCAAACCATCTAAGATGACTCTCTCAAATATTGTCCGTCACTGGAGCTACACCAACCTTATCACAGATATATTCATTTCACATTTTGTCTCTTAAGTGTCAAGCCACTCATCTAGCTAAGCATTCTCATCTCAGCAACACTTATCTTTGTTTTATGCTTCTCTTTTAAAGGCCAATATTCTGTGTCATAG
>JXCR01114700.1:153387-168308 GCA_002079205.1 Phalaenopsis hybrid cultivar | reverse complement strand
GATTTAATTGGAAAATAATAACATTCAAATATTTTCAATTAATACGAGTTTTAAATAATCCGCCTAAATTTTGAAATTTGAAATTCAAAATCCGTGAGCAGGTGTAGCCCAAATCGGGCCCGAGTCGGACCTGGGTTGAGCCGACCCGCGCACCTAAAAAAAGCATCGATTTCCGTGCAGTTCGCGCGAGTGTGGAACCACAACAATATGAGTGTCTTTCCTAGCTAAAGTCGACATTCCAGACGCATCGGCGCTGTCCGTTTTGTCATCCGGGGTCGTCCGGACGAGTTTGCCGGCGGGCAAGTCAATTTAAGTCAAAATTGTGTGTGGTGCAACGAGTGCGTGAAGTGCGGCGTTCGTGAGTATTCGAGTCACAAATGGTTCACCTAAGGTCATTTGATCCTATAAGAACTCATTTTCAGACCTTTTGCATGTTGGTTCTTAGCCCTTGCAACTAGAAGTTGAGTGCTTGGGACTACTTGTGCGAGTTTTTCACAAAAATGAGTAAAGAAGCGGTTTGAAGTTCTACGGGACGTGGACTCCATTACTAGTCCCCTAGGATGGTCAACCAGGAACTCCTATGGCTAGATTATAGGTTCTGGAGTAGGAGACTAAGACCTCACTAAAATGAGGTCAACAGATCTTAATTAATATTTTGGTCTAAATTTACTTAATGAAAATCTTAAGTAATTATATAACTCTAATGATTCCAATCATTACAATTTTGATAAGAGATGAACTCAAGTATGAGTTTAACAATGAAACATCAAGAACAAATAAAGTTTTATAAATGCACAAAATAAAGGTATACATATAAACACAATATTTAATAACTTTTTACAAAGCACAACAATTCAGAAGTAACAATCACTAACAGTTCACATATAACTCCAATTTTTCCCAGCAACAAGAAAATAAAAGAAAATAACTAAAAAAAAAAATTAAACCAAACAAAGACTCTTCAGTAATCATCTTCTGTAACACGACTAGGCTTCTGCTTCTGAAAATATAGCTGTTAGGTTGGTGGTTCTGGAAATACAAATAACTAAAACAGGCATAAGCACATGATAAAACAAAGAAATATATAATAAAATACATTGAGTTACCTTCTAAACAGTGCCTTGTTTAACGTCTTTCATGATACGACTATAAGTTCATATTTGAGAACCAATGATGATATATTATGACAACCAATCCACTTTTAGCAATGCAAAGAACCTAATACTTCCTGATTGGACTAAGTACGTTGATTTGATTAATACTTTATTAAAGAAACTATCAAAAAAGAAATCATCAAGGTTGTCCACATTCCAGCAAAATGAAAAAAACATTGATTTTCTTACCCAAAAAAACAAAAAAGATCTTAATAATGTTCAATTTGACATTCTTATTTCCAAGCTAAGAATGTTTATCATATATTCCCTGTTTAAGGGAGAGCGTGAAAACCATGCAAAACATCCTTGATAGCCCTTACACTTTCAAGTCTACTCCCACTGCCGTCTGGAATTTGGAAATCACCTTGCCGATATAAAGTTTTCAAGGCCACCCTTAATTAGCTGCCATTGATTTTCTGTTTATGCTCTCATTATCTTCTCTTTTTTATGCTCTCATTACTGTTCCATATGCGGTCCTGCATGCTTTGCATGTTTGTGGATGACATTCTAGGTTATTATGTACATACTCCTATATGTATCTTTAAGTATTAGATATGTGGTTCCTTATGGTTCTATTACATGATGTGCTACATGCATCATACAAATTGTTTGTTGGAACGCATATATGATCATTCATATTTCAAGTTGGTGTGCCTGATGTCCTAGACATTGTTTCATATAACTCTCTGTATTTGTTGACCATATCCTTTCCATGAACTTTCATGTTATTTCATGGCTACTCACTGCTTCCCTGATCATAAGAACATGATTAAGTTTTTCACATGGTAATTGGTATGATGTTCGTGAGTGGCATGGTGATTTGCATTTTGGTGAGCTTGTGTATAACATGAATGAATGATATGCGCTTGTGTTCCACTATTGACCTTCTGTATTTACTGTCGTATTACTTTCTTTTACCTTCATTTGGTTTAATACTGTATCTCTATGGTACTAAATTGTGAAATCTACCATATTAATTGTGAATTCTTCCATGCATCTTACTATACAGCATAATGTAAATGCATTCACAATCTGAGCGCTCTGAAATATGACAAAATTGATTTTTGTTGTGCACTGACTTAGATGTTGTATTTTGATCTCTTAGATTGTTAACTCTACAATTTTGTAAATTTAGTCTTATATTATGCATTTTTATTATTCTAATTTTTTAATTGGCTTTGTGCTGTGTATGCATGAAATGGAATTAGTCTTGTTTTAATTAACCATGTTTTTTTATGAGAACTTATTATAACTGATATGCCTACTATTTATCGAATGAAGGAACCTGAGTTCTCATTTACTGCACCTAATTTTGTGCGGTCTGCTATAACAGCATCTACATTGGGTTCATGCGTGACATTAGAATGTGGCTAGTGCTTATATTCATCAAGTTGGATTAGAAGATAACCCAAATAAATGATACTTCTGAGGGAAAATACTATTTATATTTAGTCGGGGTGACTTAAATGGACATAATGGTTTTGGTAGAATGGTAATGCGAAATTGCTTCCCTTTGCCACTTGGGTTCCATTTTATATTGTAGTTTGGAGTAATGAGTGAGGAATGGAGTATTATGGTTGTAAAGAATAATGCTCGTCGATGAGATTAATTTTTTAAATTTATATCTAATCCTAAATTATTCAAATTCATCCCTATAATTATCTAATCTTAATTTCTTGTGTTCGATCAATCCCCTCTAAGTAGAGAATACTTTTCTCTTAAAGAGTTGTAGAAAGATGTATCGTATGCTTAGAAATGTTCACGATTCTTGTTAAACTAATAAAAATAACAAAAATGCTTTTTTTTGTCTTAATTTGTTGACGTCAAATTTTCTTTGTAAGGAGTTGATCACTTTCCTTGTTCTTCAGGAATTGCTAATTATTGAAATTCAGAATAATGCGGAATAAAGTAGAATTTTTTCATTGATACGAAAGATGTTATAAATAACCCTACATGAATCCTATAATAGAAAAGACAATAAAAAGGAAATAATATAAAAAAAAAACTATAAATTTTAATATATTTAACTAATCAATTCATATTTATTATTTTGGAGATAAAGAAAACAACATAAAATAGGAAATGAAATAAATACAATCCAAGGAAATAAATATAAATATGAAAGAAAATAACTCCTAATCTAAGCAAATAATTTATTCCTCATAACTTCTCATATTATTAATCATAATTTAACTTCCAACGCTCCTCCTCAAGTTGAAACATAGTTGAAAGCCATGTTCAACTTGGATTTAAAAACATCAAACAATGAGCGAGGAAGAAACCGTGGGTAGAACTTGAAGTCTTCATCTTGTACTGCAGTTGTCTTTGACTGCAGTTTCTGCTGTCTGCAGGTAGACGGAAGACTCTAACAAATAATGTTGCAAAGGAGTTTGCAAAGAAGTAGACAACTGCGGTTGTCTATAACTACAGTTCTTACAGTGTCTGTAGGTAAACAGAAGGTTCCTACAAGTAATTCTGCAGGGGAGTTTGCAGGAAATTTGATAACTGTGGTTGTCTTTGACTGCAGTTTCTGCAGCCTGTAAGTAGGCAGAAAACTCTTACAGGTAATGCTGCAGGGGAGTTTGCAGGAAAGTATACAACCTGTATAAAAAAATGATTTCTAGTTGATTGCAACTGCCTTTGAATGCAGTTCTTACTGTGTCTGTAGGTAAGCGGAAGACTCATATATTTAATTTTGTAGGGAAGTGGACAACTTGCAGAAAAGGCTGCAGGGTATGACCTGTAGAAAAAATGAAAAGCTCTGGAGGTAGGCCTTGTTGCAGAAAAAGCTTTGGAGTAGGGTCTGCTACATAAAAGATTTCAGAGTAGGGCCTAATGCAGGAGAAAGTTCCTGAGGAGGGCTTTATATAGGAAAGTCTTCGAAGAAAGGCATGCGACACGAAAAATTTTGTTGCAGGACCTGTTGTGGGAAAAACTCCGAAGAAGGGCCTGATATAGGAAAAAATTATGTGGGCTCATTGGGTAGAGAAAGATAGAAGGAATTTGGTAGTACAAGCGGTTTTGATTATAACAAGCTCCATTTCAAGGCTTAAAGTGGGCCCAAATCCCAAGAGAGAAAATTTATGGATCTTGAGTTTGAGTTTTTTGTAGATTTTATTAGACCATGTTACGTATTTTAAAATTTATAACAGTTTTAGTTGACATCTGAACTTGTTTTGAGGTCATTTTGAATTAACTATAGCCAAATTACCCTTTTTATTATCAAAATTGTTATTATTTTCTCTCTAAATTATTTTCAACTAGAAGGGCCTCCAAACAAAATTGGATTTTGGTGTATAGAGGCTTATTTAGAAGATTTCAATGGTACAAACGCAATGGTAAAATTCGTGCTGAAAAATCATGCATGAAAATCCTAAGTGCACAATCTTATATAAAAGCGATGTCCAGTGACCACCAAACTACTTTGCATACTCCTTATATATGATTATAAATACTATACAACTTATGGAATATAATTTGAATCGATGGACTAGCCTGTGGAGAAAATGATAATTTTTGGGTTTGTGAGAAAACACTACTCATGAATGGAAAGTTAAATTGAAGAATTTTACATAAAAATTATCACAAATGATTGTTAAAATTATTTGAATGGTTTTTATATGTGACTATAAATATCTAAATCAAATTTACTCTTAATTTAAATTAAATCATCTAAATCAAATTAATTTAATCAAATTTACTCTTAATTTACTCTTAAATTAAATTTCTAGAGCATGTCTTGATACAGAAAAAGGCTCCAGAGGAGGGTTTGTTGCAGGAAGTATTCCAGTGGAGGACCTATTGCAGAAAAAGCTCCGGAGGAGGGCCTGCTGCAGTAAGTATTCCGGTGGAGGACCTGATGCAAAAAAAAAGTTTTGAAGGAAGGCCTGATATAGGAAATGCTTCGGAGGAGGGTCTTGTACTGGAAAAGCTGCAAAGGAGGGACTGATGCAGGAAAATATCCAAAGGAAAGACTCCGAAGGGCTTGCTGCAGGAAAAAAATTTATGGAGAAATGTCTGTTGTAGGAAAGATTCTGTAGGGCCTGCGACTGAAAAAAGCTCCAAAGAAGAACTTGTTGAACAAAAAAACTCTGAAGGTAGGTCCGACTCACAATGCTCACTTGAAGCTAAAGTGCTGCCATCATCCCATGAATGCTTTGCCTCATTGATCGAACAACAAGTCTTCATCATTAGCAAGTTCACGCAACAACCATTCCTTACATGAAAATTGAGATCGACATGTGCGATAACTCCAATGACGGATGGACGCCAACCATTGCACAATGCATTTCTAATTTTATCATCAGATGCGCATCTCCCTCTTATAATTAGCACAAACAGAGAAAGCTGGCCTTTAACTGCTTTATTCTTCAAGCTAGTGCAGGCAGTAAAAGGATCAACCAAATATAAGGTCCCACATTCACCAGATCCTTTAGCCGATGGAGCAAAATTGGCCTCAAGATCATTAAATGACAGATATGTTCTTCCCAATTTCCACTTTTTTTGCTCTAGTAAGCCTAACGAATGAATTAAGAACAATAATAATAAAAAAAAAAACCAAAAGGTTCCCTCCACGCTTTGTATTCAGTGAACCCATCTCCAATTCCACAAATAAGACACAATTCCCGATCAAATCCAGTAAACAGAGAATCCACAGACCTAAATCCTCCCATTCTTGCTTGATTCCTTGGCTCCTTTGGATCATTCAAACTAGATAAACAACTTAGAGGATGGAGACGTCGACTTTCATGAGAAGGGGATTATAGGAGGAGAAGGGAACGGTCGCCGATGATGAGTTTTACAACCTTCAGAAACCAATCTTATAAAGAATATCATGACAAATTAAATAAATAACCAATCCAACGAAAAAATTTTATGGGCGGCATAAAAGAGCTTGGGGAGAGAAAGCATCCCTCCCTTCTTGCAGGGAGAATGACACGAAGGGAGGACCGACGACTAGGGTAGGAAATTTGGCTCTGATTCCAACTTTGAAATTAAGAATAATGCAGAATAAATCGGAATTTTTTAATTGTATGAAATAAATTATAAATAACTCTTACATGAATCTTACAATAGGAAATCGTACACTCGGAAAGATAATAAAAGAAAATAATATATAAGGAAAGCTGTAACTTTTAATATCTCCAATTAATCAATTCATATTAATTATTTTGGAGATAAAGGAAAGAACATAAAATAAGAAACAAAATAAATTCAATTCAAAGAAATAAATATAAAATAGGAAAGAAAACAACTACTAATATAAAAAAATAATTTATTATTCATAACTTCTCATAGGAATAAATTATTTTCTAATATAACTTTTAATACTAATTAGCATATCGAGTGTTGAGCTGTTTTATGATCTTTTTTAGTTCTTTCCAAAGTAGTTATGTAATGCAAAGCAGGTGAAATTGTCCAACAACTACAACAACAATCTTTTATCCCTCGAAGTGGGGTCGACTACATGAATCCTTTTTCTCCATTTCTTCCTATCAAGTGTCATATTTTCATTTAATTCTAATACATTAAAAATCATTTTTTTGTACAATCTCCCCAAGTAGTTTTAGGTCTATCTTTGCCTTTCTTAACATAATTCAATTCTAAAGCATCTACCATCTTAACCAAATCATTAGATGATCAATGTTTAATTTGACCAAACCATCTAAGACGACTCTCTCAAATTTTGTCCGCCACTGGAGCTACACCAACCCTATCACAGATATATTCATTTCGCATTTTGTCTCTTAAGTGTCAAGCCACTCATCTAGCTAAGCATTCTCATCTCAGCAACACTTATCTTTGTTTTATGCTTCTCTTTTAAATGCCAATATTCTATGTCATAGAGCATTGTAGGTCTTACAACCATCTTATAAAATTTTTCTTTAAGTCTAAGCACTACTTTTCTATCATACAATAGGCCCGATGCATTCCTCAACTTCAATCAACTAACTTGAATTCTGCTAATAACATCCCCATCTATATCGCTATCACTTTGAACAATAGACCTAAGATATCTAAAACGTTCACCCTTTTTAATAATTTGATCACCCATAGTTACAACTCTGCTGCTAGAGCTAATACTAAAATAATATTCCATGTATTCAATTTTAGATCTACTCAAATGAAGGTATTTAGACTCCAATGTAGGCCTGCATAATTCAAGTTTTTCCTGAACTCTTTTTCTAGTCTTATCCACAAGAAAGATATCATCACCGAAAAATATACACCAAATACATACTCCTGTAAATGTGCGTTAAGAGCATCCATAACTAAAGCAAAAGTTCCTTGGTGTAATCCAACTCAAATAGGAAAATACTTGGTCAATCCTCTATCTGTTCGAACACAGGTAACATCTTTAGTGTACATATTTTAATGGCTTGAATATAAGTCATAGCAACATCTTTCCTCTCTAGAACTCTCCAAAGGACTTTTCTTGGAACCTTATCGTTAGCTTTTCCCAAATCAATAAAAATCATATGTAGATCCTTCTTACTCTGTTTTTTCTTCATCAAATCTCTTAATAAATGTATAGTTTCGATAGTAGACCTGTCCGACATAAATCCAAATTGATTATAAGAAATCTTTGTATCAAGTCTTAACTTCGTTCAATTACCCTCTCCCATATTTTAAAGTATGACACATCAACTTAATTCCTCTATAATTTGCACACTCTTGTGTTTTCGCTTTGTTAATGCCCATTCCTCAGAAGTGGTCTTTCTCTCCTCTTTTGATTAATGTAGATCACGAAGAAAAATTTCAAAATAAGCTAGCAAATTAACAAAGTTAAATACAAATAATTTTTCATTGTTAATATGTAGAGTTAGATATAATAGATTAACAAAGAGTACTTAGATTGATAGCAAGATCAAATGCTATTGGCAGCATCTAAGGATGTGTGATGGGGATTCAATGGTGTTCCATGGTTTAGTTACTACGAAGGTTTTTTTAGTTTAGAAAAAGGATGAAGGGCATTATTGAGCAGAGGCAAGTTAAGGTGGTAAGAAGTGGATCGTGGGGAATGCATTGGTATAGATGTGCATATGGTGAAAAGCAGTTTCGACAAAGGGCTCTAGTAAATGGGGGGCCATGAAATTGAACGTGCAGATTGAGGATCATATATAAGAGTAGATATTGGTAAATGTCAAAATGTGGAGGTGGGGCTAAAAATAGATCTAGAAAGTTTAGGTGTGGAGCTTCATGAGCTCGAGACATAAATGGGTTATTTGGGTGCGAGTAGGATCTATAATTCTGAAAACTGTTTGGTATTATAGATGTTCAATTCAATTAAATTCTATGAAATAGTTTGACAACATATTTTAGGATTTAAGTATGTTGAAATTTGAATCCAGTATTGTTATATATTAGTAATGTAATTTTTAAGTCTAATTAAATTTATTTAAATTTTTTATTTCAGATTATAATTATCAATAAATAATTATTTACTGAACTAATCAATCATTAATAAAATAATTTGTTAAAATAATTAATAATTAAGTAATAATTTAACATTCAGTAATTAATAATTGACTAGTTAATAATTAATTAGACTTCTATTAAGTAACTTCATTTTAATATGTAATTTATTTTTTTTAATTGATCATGAAGTCATTACTTATCATGTCTACAATCATATAATTATGATTTACTTGATACAATATATTTTATAATTAATTTTTACATAAATAAATTAATTGAAATAAAATTAAATAAAAATAATTTAAATCTCAAAACCATCTTCCTCTTTCCCTCTCCTACTTGAAACTCTCACTTACAATTCCTGAAACCATCACCTACTTCCCCATTCCACTTCTCGTAATTGAAACCCTCATGATACAATCAAATACTAAAGCTAGCTCGGATGACAATGACAGAAGACGTACGAACACCTCCAAAACTCTCATCTTTTTTTTTCCTTTGCTTCTCTCCTATCTGATACCATTGAGAAAGGTAACCGTCATCTGTCCCTTCGTCCCATCCTCTCTTTGTGTGCTTTAGCTCCCTGAATATTGTCAATTTGTCTTCTAACAGGATTCCGTAAATCTTGGATTAAGGCAAAACAAAGGAGAAACGAGTAGGATTTAAAGTTGTTATTTTACGTTGTGTGTGATTTTGTACATTTCATTTTAGATTTGGTTTAGGAAACCTTAGACCTTAAGATGACTTGCATCAAATATGCTATGAGAGGATTCATAATAGGCATAAAATATGTGATAAAAATGTAATAGGAGTTTTATTTTATTTTCATATTAGCTTTTGATCTTGCAATAAGGAGCATATATTCTAAGAATCTAAGATCTTTAATTATTTATAGAAAGTGGAGCTACTAAATTAAAAATAGATTTTTTTTTTTTACTTTGAGGGATTTTTATTATTATTATTATTTTATTTTTTGTAAAGAATATAAGGTGATTCTTAGAGAGAGTTTGACCAAATAATATGTAGTAATTATGAAAGTATATTTTAAAAGCATAAAAAAAATAATCAAAAGGAATAATTGTTTTAAGCTAAATGTGGTTAAGTTTGAAGATGAAAATTGTTGATCTTGTATGATAGGTTGCTAACATAACAAAGATTATATTATCCATGCGAGGAAGATGTATTTTGAAAGTGATATTTGTGGTTAGGGCTTTAAATGAACTATTCAACTTGATGAATAGCTCAAACTTAACTAAGTTGGTTCAAATTAGTAAATAATTAGTTTGAATATTTATTAAAAAAATTAAGGTTAAATGAACCAAATTTTAAACATAGTCCAACTCATTTATTTACATTCACGAACAAACTTGTTTGTTGTTCAATATGTAATTTGTTAAATGTTTTATGATTATATGATATATTAGCTAAATAAAATTTATTCAATTATAACTTATTTAATTATATATTTAATAGTAATATATTATAACTTTATCTAAATGTGGATATTAATTGAATACAATTCTTTCTTATTTCTTTATTTCAATTTGTTAGTTTGTTAGCACTTATTATTTGATTGCAAGAAAAATGTGCTTGCAACTTATATATTTTCATATTTAATTAGCATAAACCAGTTTTGTAAAATTATTTGTTAATAATATTAAATGTTGGTACTCATTAAAATTTTTAGTTTGTTTATTAATATTTTGAAGTGCTCATTTAATTAACATGAACAAGTCAAGTATGTGCGAAATATGTTTATTAAAATTTTAAACTTGCTAGTATGATCATATTTGTGAAAGCTCAGTTTGAGGTTGGGCTGAATATGAACTTATAATGTGACCAAGCTAAGTTCAATCCACAACATATTGGCTTGACTGCACCCCGTTTTTATTAAGATTATTAATAGAAAATTATTATGAGCAACATATAATTTTTACTGATCTTGAGTAAAGCATGAGAATTGATTTGAAGTGCATCATTGAAGAATTTTGTTAAATCTATATTAAATTAATTAGTGTTATGTGTGATAGAGAACTGATTGGTATTTATAATATAATTAAATGAAGGCTCAATATTGAGTCTTTTTTTATATTGGATATGAACATGCTTTCAAAGAATATTTATAGCGCAGTGCTCGAGTGTAATTGCCTCATAATAAGGTGTTGAAGTATGAAATGAGGAAAATTGTCTTTCAATACATTTTGCTACGAGGATATATATATATAATTTTGTTTTATGTTAGGATGATCTATTATTGAAGTGATTTTTTAAGTTTAGATAATAAATCACAAAGTATAAATAATAAAGTGATGCCTTTACTATTTATTTTTTTTATTTTACCAAGTTATATGATAATCTCATCAAAATCAATTTGGTGTATATTTGAAATGAAATGTATGCCCAAGTTATGTTGAAGTATTTAGAAGTGTTTATTAAAAATGTATGGAGTATTGACTAATATTATTTGTTATAGAGTAATTCATGAGTTATCAATTATAGTAGGATAATTGTATCTTTGATTAACTTTAATTCTATATTTTTTTTAATTTGGTTATATGTGTTTTGGTCTTGGTGTTATATTCTTTTTGCTAGTTATATATTTTGAGATACTTGTTGAAATATGTAAACATTTAGCACAAATCTTAAAATCTATATAATGTTGATTGAATTTTTAATATGTAATTTTGGGCATGCGACTTGAATAATTATCAATTCATATTATTAGAAGTTAAAATTGTGCATAAATGTGATATGTTAAATGAACTTATAGGTTCAATGATTAAACTGAAGAAATATCTATTATTCAATAAGAGAATATTATGAATTTTTAAAAATAAATTTTAAAAGACTATATAATTAAGCTGATGTTGTTTGGATTGGTTGTTGGGCATAAAATAGTTTTTGATAGTTAAGTTTAATGAATAAAAATATTAGTATAGATGTATTGGAAATTTAAGAATGATGAGTTAATGGATGATTATATTTGAGTAATGGTTGAAATGACATTTAATTAAAATAATGTGATTAAATAAACTTAGGTGCCTTAGACATGTATAATGAATGATTGTAAAAAAAAAGTATATAAACTGACAATGTTTTAGCGAAAAAATTATGATCAACAAAAAAATATCAGTTTAAGCATAAACTTCTTTAAAAAGAATAGGTTGAATACCTCAAACTTCACTCATAAAAACTAAAATGCAAGAGGATTTGTAAAACCAAGCCAAATAATTGTGATAAGGTTAATAATGCTGATAATTATGATGAGGATAACATATACAAGGGATTTTGAAGCTAAACGTTTGTGTATTATCCATGCAGTCGTTATTGTAAGACATCTTTTGTAGTGAAATGCTAGAATAGTGTAGCAAACTTTTATTAAATCATATGAGTTTTAGAATTAGTAGAATAGAAGTTGAGCACATGGCATATTATTTTAGTAGATGTGAAATTGATAAATTGCAGTAGACATTTCTTCTAAATTATCATAGCATGATAGGTTTAAATTATAGGGAGAAAATTTTGAGCTCTTAATAAACAAATTTGTTTTGAGAGTTTCATGTAATGATAAATTATCATGATGACTTAAAAATAAATTTGACAAAATGATTATATTGATAATGCTATGTATCTAATTTNTTATCAATAAATAATTATTTACTAAACTAATTAATCATTAATAAAATAATTTGTTAAAATAATTAATAATTATGTAATAATTTAACATTCAGTATTAATAATTGATTAGTTAATAATTAATTAGACTTTTATTAAGTAATTTAATTTTAATTTGTAATTTATTCTTGTTAATTGATCACGAAGTCATCACTTATCATGTCTACAATCTATATAATTATGATTTACTTGATAACATATATTTTATAATTAATTTTTACATAAATAAATTAATTGAAATAAAATTAAATAAAAATAATTTAAATCTCAAAATCATCTTCCTCTTTCCCTCTTCTACTTGAAACTCTCACTTACAATATCTGAACCCATCGCCTACTTCCCCATTCCACTTCTCGTAATCGAAACCCTCGTGATACAATCAAGACTAAAGCTAGCTTGGATGACAATGACGGGAGATGTACGAACACCTCCAAAGCTCTCATCTTTTTTTTTTTTCCTTTGCTTCTCTCCTATCTGAAATCATTGAGAAAGGTGACCGTCATCTGTCCCTTCGTCCAATCCTCTCTTTGTGTGCTTTAGCTCCTCTAAATATTGTAAATTTATCTTCTAACAGGATTCTGAAAATCTTGGATTTAAGGCAAAACAAAGGAGAAACGAGAAGGATTTAAAGTTGTTATTTTACCTTGTGTGTGATTTTGTATATTTCATTTTAGATTTGGTTTAGGAAATCTTAGACCTTAAGATGACTTTCTTCAAATATGCTATGGGAGGATTCATAATAGGCATAAAATATGTGATACAAATGTATTTGGAGTTTATTTTCATATTAGCTTTTGATCTTGCAATAACGAGCATATATTTTAAGAATATAGGATCTTTAATTATTTATAGAAAGTGGAGCTACTAAATTAAAAATGGTTTTTTTTTTACTTTGAGGGATTTTTATTAGTATATTTTTTTTATTTTTTGTAAAGAATGTAAGGGGATTCTTAGAGAGAGTTTGACCAAATAATATGTAGTAATTATGAAAGTATATTTTAAAAGCATAAAGAAAATAATCAAAAGGAATAATTGTTTTAAGCTAAATGGGGTTATGTTTGAAAGATGAAAATTGTTGATCTTGTAAGATAGGTTGCTAACATAACAAAGATTATATTATCCATGAGAGGAAGATTTATTATGGAAGTGATGTTTGTGGTCAGGGCATTAAATGAACCATTTAACTTGATAGAAAAACTCAAACTTAATTAAGTTGGTTCAAATTAGTAAATAATTTGTTTGAATATTTTATTAAAAAATTTAAGGTTAAATGAACCAAATTTTAAACATAGTCCAACTCATTTATTTACATTCACGAACAAACTTGTTTCTTGTTCAATATGTAATTTGTTAAATGTTTTATGATTAGATGATATATTAGCTAAATAAAATTTATTTAGTTTGAACTTATTTAATTATTTATTTAATAGTAATATATTATAACTTTATCTAAATGTGGATATTAATTGAATAGAATTCTTTCTTATTTCATTATTTCAATTTGCTAGTTTGTTGGCACTTATTATTTGATTGCAAGAAAAATGTGCTTGCAACTTATATATTTTCATATATTTAATTAGCATAAAGTAGTTTTGTAAAATTATTTATTAATAATATTAAATGCTGGTACTCATTAAAATTTTTAGTTTGTTTATTAACTCTTTGAAGTACTCATTTAATTAACGTGAACAAGTCAAGTACGTGTGAAATACGTTTATTAAAATTTTAAACTTGCTAGTATGATCATATTTGTGAAAGCTCGGTTTGAGCTTGGTCTGAACATGAACTTATAATGTGACCTAGCTAAGTTCAATCCACAACATATTGGCTTGACTACAACCCTGTTTTTATTAAGATTATTAATAGAAAATTATTATGAGCAACATATAATTGTTACTGATCTTGAGTAAAGCATGAGAATTGATTTGAAGTGCATTATTGAAGTTACTAGCTTTGTGTGATAGAGAACTGATTGGTATTTATAATATAATTAAATGAAGGCTCAATATTTAGTGTTTTTTTTTTTATATTGGATATGAACATGCTTTCAAAGAATATTTACAGCGCAGTGCTCGAGTTTAATTGCCTCATAATAAGGTGTTGAAGTATGAAATGAGGAAATTTGTCTTTCNTGTAGTTTTTGACAATTAAATAAATTTTATTCGAATAATAAACCGAGTTAAGATTCAACTTTGGCACCTATATTTTTATACTAAAATTAAATACATCCACAATTTTTTTATTTTCTTTTGAAAAAATTATAATAAATTTTCATGTTGAAATCATCATATGCTAGTGGCAAAAAAATTTGAAAAATATCAATTGATATTAGTAAAATAATTTAATTTAATTTTTTTTTTAGTTCAGAACTCGTAAACGTATGTTGACAAAAATTACAATCGGGTCAATTAGATACAATTTCGGGAAAAGATAAGTGAAGGTCGCTATATGTATGTATGTATGCATGTATGAGGAGGGACATGGTAACTAAGTGGGCGGTGGTCGGAATATATAGAAAGTACGAGATGGACTGCTATGGCTGTCAAAACGGTTCGTTGTTCGTTAACAGCTCATTAAAAAACTCGTGTTTGGCACATTTGCTAAGTTAACGAGTCAAACACGTTCATTTTTGCTCGAAATACTACTACTATATATATATATATATATATATAT
>JXCR01114700.1:130560-150072 GCA_002079205.1 Phalaenopsis hybrid cultivar | reverse complement strand
TATATATATATATATATATATATATATATATATATATATTGATGAATAGTATTTTTTAAAATTTTAATTGAATAGAAGGCTACACAGATTTATAATTAATTAAAAGTATTAATTAAGAAAATAAAATAAAAATGATTAAATTAGATTCAAATGATCTTTTAATGTAAACAATATATTTTAAATTATGCTCCAGCCCATAACATTTTATGGCTACGTGATTATGGTTGTCAGAATAACTTTTTGTTCGTGAACAGCTTGTGTTCGGCTCGTTAAACAAACGACCAGAACACAAGCACACTTTTTGAGCTCAAAATATAAATGAGCCGAACACGAGCTGAGTCTAGGCTCGCTTGTGTTCGGCTCGTTTATACCCGTAGGGACTGCAGCGGTAGGAGCATGTAATAGAAAAGAAACATCATGCCTGATCGAAGCGGGGACAAAAGGCTCGAGAGAGAGTGTAGTTGTGGTGGTGCTGCTAATCTATATAAAACTAGTGTTGTGTCAGGCAGAACTGGGATCTAACTTCTTTGTTCTTCTATATGTACTAGAACCATGGAAATGAAGTCAATGAGGTGGTTGATTTCCACTACCACCACATGCCATCTTTAACAGAAAGAAATACATTAATAAAACTAGTACTAAGCAACAAAACTAGAAACAATAAAAGAATAGATAAGAAGTATAAAATAATAACAACAAAACTAATGACAAGATGGTAACTCCATGTAAAAACACCACAAAGTAAAAGCAGTAATACACAGAACAGATAATATGAAAAATAGAAAGCTAATATTATAAAAGATAAAACCATGCAAAAACTGAAATCTAAATATACATCCCACTTTTAGTTTTTTTGATTAGACGAGTTAGTAGATGATGGACTTAGAACTTTTTATTTATATCATCATTATAGTCGTTCATAGTTTCAGAAACCTCTTCACAAGTCCCTGTGATATTATCCAGGATAAACATTTCTGTAATAGAAGTTGAATACAAAAATGTAATGTTTCTTGCTCTTGATAAATGAGTTCAGTAATAGTTTGCAACTCAATTGTTCTAATAAGTTCATTCTTTATAACAACAATCAAATAAATTTTACTTATTTTCTTACTAGGGTATCAAATGTAACAAATCAGACTAGCTTGATGTTTTAAAATAAATAGATCTAATTTTGCATATCTTCTGTTTATTTTAACTTTAATAATACCATATGGATTTATTATTTGTGTTCCTCGATTATGAATAGCATCAAACAACTCACAGTTGAACAATTATACATTGTGCACAGCGTAATTCATATATTGCAACTACACTACTTCTTCAAGTATGAGATAATAATTGATCTCATTATTTAAATGGGTGTTTCCTCTAACATAAGCACCATAATTATGTTTCCTTCGCTTCAAACCAGGAACTAATGTAAAATCTAACAGTAATGGTCCCCTAGTATAGATAAGATATAAATTTCAAAGGCAGCATCTAGTTGTACTGCATTGGACTTCCATGTATGACCTCACAACATATACGCATGGGCAGATTTTCATAGAGTCAAAAAAATTAGGAGAAAATATTTGCTCAAGCTTGCATAATATTAATGCAATACCGACTTCAATATTTCTCAATGAATCAACATTTAGATTCCCTACGCACAAGTCCTTAACAAATATACTAATTTCAAGCAATGGATTAAGTATCAACTTTGGCAGAGCACTGAATGTTGTTAGTAGAGAACACTATAAAAAAGGGGACAATCATGACTTTTCATACTGTATATCTTACATGTTCCTAAGTCAACGAAGCGGCTCATATTTGACACATATCCACAAGAAAACTTTAGAGAATGTATCCATTCATATATTGTTTATCATTAATCCAATGTTAAACACTATGTAGTGTTAAGCTTTATTAACTTACCTACATTTGTCTCTTGAAATTCAAACCCTCTACTTGCAATACTCCTTAAAGTACATTCTTACTTTAACATTATCTTTTATTTTATCCTTAATAACCATCACAATATTGAATATATTATCATAAAATTCTTCTAAATATACATAACATCGAGATTATGTATATTCAAATTAGTTCATAATTATAAAAGAACCAAGAAAATCCTCAGCTTCGTCCAATTATGTGTAACACCAAAATTAGGAAGACAATTTAAAGCTAGTTCTGCTCTCTCAACGATCTTTGGTATTTTATGTGAGGAGTTGTACGCATATAGGTGAATAGTCTTTAATGTTTGGGTAGAAACAACAAGTAAACAAAATGCTTGTACGAAGTATTTACTAATTTTTATTTTTTCAAANTATATATATATTGATGAATAGTATTTTTTAAAATTTTAATTGAGTACAAGGCTACAAAGATTTATAATTAATTAAAAGTATTTATTAAGAAAATAGAATAAAAATTATTAAATTAGATTCAAATGATGTTTTAATGTAAAAAATAATTTTTAAATCTTGTCACAGCCCTTAACATTTTATGACTACGTGATTATGGTTGTCAAAATGACTTTTTGTTCGTGAACAGCTTGTGTTCAGCTCGTTAAGAGAACACAAACACATTTTTTGAGCTCGAAATATAAATGAGCCGAACACGAGCTGAGTCTAGGCTCGCTTGTGTTCGGCTCGTTTACACCCCTAGGGACTGCAGCGGTAGGAGCATGTAGTAGAAAAGAAACATCATGCCTGATCGAAGCGGGGACAAAAGGATCGAGAGAGAGTGTAGTAGTGATGGTGCTTCAAATCTATATAAAACTAGTGTTGTGTCAGGCAGAATTGAGATCTAACTTCTTTGTTCTTCTATATGTACTAGAACCATGGCAAGGAAGTCAATGAGGTGGTTGATTTCCACTACCACCACATGCCATCTTTAACAGAAAGAAATACATTAATAAAACTAGTACTAAGCAACAAAACTAGAAACAATAAAAGAATAGATAAGAAGTATAAAATAATAACAACAAAACTAATGACAAGATGGTAACTCCATGTAAAAACACCACAAAGTAAAAGCAGTAATACACAGAACAGATAATATGAAAAATAGAAAGCTAATATTATAAAAGATAAAACCATGAAAAAACTAAAATCTAAATATTCATCCCACTTTTAGTTTTTTTCATTAGACGAGTTAGTAGATGATGAACTTAAAACTTTTTATTTATATCATCATTATAGTCGTTCATAGTTTCAGCAACCTCTTCACAAGTCCTCGTGATATTATCAATGATAAACATTTCTTTAATAGAAGTTGAATACAAAAATGTAATTTTTCTTGATCTTGATTAATGGGTTCAGTAATAGTTTGCAACTCAATTGTTCTTATAAGTTCATTCTTTATAACGACAATCCAATAAATTTTATTTATTTTCTTAGTAGGGTATCAAATGTGGCAAACCAGACTAGCTTGATGTTTTAAAATAAATAGATCTAATTTTGCATATCTTCTGTTTATTTTAACTTTAATAATACCATATGAATTTTTATTTGTGTTTCTCGATTATGAATAGGATCAAACAACTCACAGTTGAACATATATACATTGTGCACAACGTAATTCATATATTGCAACTACAATACCTCTTCAAGTATGAGATAATAATTGATCTCATTATCTAAATGGGTGTTTCCTCTAACATGAGCACCATAATTATGTCTCCTTCGCTTCAAACCAGGAACTAATGTAAAATCTAACAGTAATGGTCCCCTAGTATAGATAAGATATAAATTTCAAAGGCAGCATCTAGTTGTACTGCATTGGACTTCCATGTATGACCTCACAACATATACGCATGGGCAGATTTTCATAGAGTCAAAAAAATTAGGAGAAAATATTTGCTCAAGCTTGCATAATATTAATGCAATACCCACTTCAATATTTCTCAATGAATCAACATTTAGATTCCCTACACACAAGTCCTTAACAAATATACTAATTTCAAGCAATGGATTAAGTATCAACTTTGGCAGAGCACTGAATGTTGTTAGTAGAGAACACTATAAAAAATGGGATAATCATGACTTTTAATATTGTATATCTTACATGTTCCTAAGTCAACGAAGCAGCTCATGTTTGACACATATCCACTTGAAAACTTTAGAGAATGTATCTATCATATATTTTTCATCATTAATCCAATGTTAAACACTATGTAGTGTTAAGCTTTATTAACTTACCTACATTAGTCTCTTGAAATTTAAACCCTCTACTTGCAATACTCCTTAAAGTACATTCTTACTTTAACATTATCTTTTATTTTATCCTTAATAATCATCACAATATTGAATATATTATCATATAATTCTTCTAAATATACATAACATCGAGATTATGTATATTCAAATTAGTTCTTAATCATAAAAGAACCAAGAAAATACTCAGCTTCATCCAATTATGTGTAACACCAAAATTAGGAAGACAATTTAAAGCTAGTTCTGCTCTCTCAACGATCTTTGGTATTTTATGTGAGCAGTGGTACGCATATAGGTGAATAGTCTTTAATGTTTGGGTATAAACAACAAGTAAAAAAATGCTTGTATGAAGTATTTACTAATTTTTATTTTTTTCAAACCTTGGTTTGATTCTCTCTACACTATAAAATCTGTATTTTGTCTCTATTGCATTAGTTTTATGATATAGCATAGAACCATTAATGCAACAATCTATTTTTTTAGATAATAACCCTAACTTTGACATTAACTTTTTTGTTATGTCAAGCTCACCTGGAACTAAATTCTTTGTAGGGTTTGTCTCATTAACAATGTTGTTACTTGATAAACACATTCTCTGGGCATGTTATAATCATATTTGATGCTCAACATTTTTAACACGACTGATAACTTTGAATGCATAGTTCAACATTCTCATCAATGTTGTTGTACAACATTCAATAAGTCATAAAATTTGTGTGTTTCACTATTCAGTGCATTATTATCATCAAAAACACTCGTAAGAAAATGAGCTCTGTCGGCATAGGAAAATATTTCATGTGCTAGGACATTATATTGTAGGGGACAAAACTTGATGAAGCAACAACATGATCACACTAAATATTTGGTTCATACTCACCATGTGCAGCTGAGTCTTAATACATGAGTTGAAATCCCTTGTGGATATATCCGGACTTGATTACATTTACAACATCAAAACTTCAATTTTTACATGCAAACCAACACAAATCTTATGTATTATATATCTAAAGCTTAAACCTCAATTTTTACATACAAACCACAAAATTCATATGTATCACACATCCAACACCTAAACTTCAAGTTTTACATACAAACCACACATTTTTTATGTTTTACATATCTAATGCCTAAACTTCAATTTTTACATACAAACCACAAAATTCTTTTGCAATGCATATCTAACACCTAAACATAAATTTTTAAATACATACCACTCAATTTTTATGTATTACATATCTAACACATATACTTCAATTTTTACATATTTTTCACTGATTTTTTACATATTACATATGTAACATCCAAAACTTCAATTTTTACATACATACAAACCACATAATTTCATATATAATTTTTTTTTTTTACAATTATAAATTCTATGTAGGTGAGCAGCCCACTATCTGTGCATAAGATACAAATTAAATTGCCATAATCTATTTAATTTATTAATTTGTTTTTTTTTTCCGCACGAATTAAATTGATGATAAGAATATTAAGGCGAATTATAATTACATACAGAGTACAAAAAACAATATTATGTATGAATTAAGCACTTAGGTGATGTATTTATGAGTGTCATGATCAAATCAATGTGAATTTGATTATATATAAGTTGGGGTTTTATCATGATCTTTGATATTTGATTGAGAACTTTAAAAATTGGAAGAAAGAGGGTGTTTGATTTGTAAATAGCAATGTTTAGTGTGCCCTTAATTTGCTCCATCATTTTAATTTTGATTGTTCTTACCACGTGTCATACACACAAGAGCCATATTGCCTATATTGCGGAAAAAAATTTGCGTGCGATAGACGTACGCAGCGCTGCGTACGATATTGCGCTTATACCGAGGGTACAAGGGGGTTACATCCGTGGTATAACCCCTTGTAACCTCCCTATAACCTTCTGTAACATATCTGTAACCTGAAATAAGTTTCGCGCTTCTGTTATCATATATTAAAAATTTATTAGTAGGTTACAGGTAAGTTACAGAATGTTACAGGGAGGTTACAAGGGGTTATACCGCGGATATAACTCTCTTGTACCCTCAGTATAACCTCAATGTCGTACGCAACGCACACAGTGCTGCGTACGTCTATCGCAAGCAAATTTCTTCCATTGCAGAGGAAAATGACCGGAAAAAAGTCATTCCCTTTTTATTTACTTCTTCTGATATTTTTATCGGCATGTTATCTTAAATAACAAATATTCTCGATCGGCGCTTGTTGAATTAAATAGAACTATTTCTATTTGTTGCATTTTATGGTATTATTTTAATTAGAGATAAATTTTATTTTTTAGGCTTATTTACTTATTTTAGTCATATTGTATAAAACAGATTTATGAAGAGAAAGTACTCAGTTGTAACCCCAAGTCGTTCTACTTTCTCCCATTCGGCGCTAGTGGAATCTCCATCTTCATTATTGTATGAGAATCAACTTAACGTCGAACCACACAAATGTTCGTGTTTGATCTACGCTTCCGCATTGGTTTCAAATAATAATTGGTTTACAACCAAGCTCAAGGTTGATTGCCCAAAAATGCATTTTGAAGAACTACGCGACACAAGGGGCATGTTTAGGTTGTATTTAGGTGTTACTGCGATTTCACGACAATAGTATTATTGGCGGTGTTATCATGTGTGTTATTGTCATTTCTGCGGTGTACTTGGTCATTCTACGGTGTTACTATCATTTATGCGGTGTTATTCAGGGTGTTATTGTCATTTCCTCGGTGTTATTGGTCATCCCGCGGTGTTATTGTCATTTCCTTGGTGTTATTAGTTATATCACAGTGTTATTGCCATTTTCGCGGTGTATATTAAATGTATATTAATTTTTTAAATATATAATTTATATATTAAATAATTATTATCATATAATTTTTTTTAAAAAATATTTTATTTAATATATTGTATATAACATATATAATATGACTAATTATAATAGTATTACTTAAAAATATATTTATAAATAAATTTATAATTGTCATATATTTAAGTTATTATTATGTTTAAAATTATTAAATATAAATATTAAAATATATAATATCATGTAATGCATATTATATAATTAATTTTAAGTGAGGAGCGTAACTCATTTTTTCTACTGTTTTGAAGTGGTTTTTTGTTTATCAAGTATCAAATATATCGCTATAATAGTTCTGTTGTAAACAAAATTATCGGACAAGAGTAGCATGATCATTTATCAAGAAATAACTGCAAATCAATTGTTTTCCAAACGTACAAACCAAACAGACATCAATAATATGTAGCTGAGATGATTAGCTCAACCGCGGTCGCATCATCTACAAGACTGACATTCTATCGATAAGGAATCGATAGTCAATACTTCAGTAATTGCACCAGGAAAAGGGATACAAAAGAAAACTCAGGCTACATACCCCAAATTCACCCTCATTCAGGGTGGTGTAAGAAAGAGCATCCTCACTAGCTTTCTCTAGCCCCCCACCCTTGGAGGAAAAGCTGATATTTGTTGGTTGAAGCCATGTCTCTGCTTCGACCAATGCCTTCTCAAGACCTCCTTCGGAAACTACAACCCCTAAAATAACTTGAACATACATTCTTTCTCCTCCGGCAGGAGCACTCTCCTTCGACGGGTGTCCTTTAAGGAGAACGTCATGACGGTTTCTAGCCTGCCTCACAACCCTCTTTTGCAATGAGCCTGCAAGGAAACCTAAAAGCCAGGCTTGCTATTCGCGCTCCTCAATTCATCATTTCAGCAAAACCCACTTCTTGCTCATTTCCCCTACAGAGACTTCGCTTGTCGGCTTCTGCTTCATGTCTGGTTTGTAGACCTTCACTCGCAAGTCACTCATGACTTTGAGAAGGGCGTCCCTATCAACAGATGATGCCCCTCCACCAGAATTAGTAGTAGATACAGAGAGGAAAAGATGAGAATTTCAAGGAGTAAGAAAGAAAGGAGAAAGCACAAACTTTCTTTATCCCATAGCTTAGTTATACTGATTTGGATCAATCAATCGTAAGAATGTGTCAGAGGAATTCACACTAGATGACAATCAACCCTAATGTTGATTGGTAGATTGTTGAGTTTCAGATCAAATATCAATGGAGTTAAGGTAAGGCGAACGGTCGATGAACTTTTCTCCATTGGCATCAATCCGTAATTTTAGTTATATTCAAATATATTTGTAATAATTAAAAAACCCTTCTAAAAGCTAATGATAGAGGGACTAACCTGCAAATTTGTAAAACTGGGGCATATCCCTCTAAATCGGGGTCCCAAACCATAAAAAAAGGTTACACATTCTTGTGATTCTCAACTACACTTTTCTTGAGTCTCTCTGCACAACATTCTATACCACTGGTGTGTTTCCCGTGCACTTTTGGATTCAACAATTTTGTTGTGAAAGCCATAGAGGACGACATGATTGTACGGAAGAAAATTCAAAATTACAACCATGTTGTACTCTATGTACAAACTATGTGCGGACTCCAGATGATAAATTTTCTCTAAGTTTTGAGTGAGGACTTTCAGAAGTTACGATGAATGATACATATTTTTACGTGTGTTATCTCTATAGAGTGAAGTTTATATTAAATGATCATATATAAGTTATCTTTTATAAAATAAATCACCATTAATTTATCAATATGTGTTTTAGACAACTTTTTTTTCTTAAACATTTGTTACAATAATATAATACACGTATGTGTATATATAGTACTGAAAAAGAAGTTTTTACTACATTTTATAAGAGCTATCGAAGCGGTAAAAATCTCTGTTGTTTTCATTACAGACAAAAGCTTTTAGCAGCAGTTTTAAAACAATGAGAGAAAATTTTTAGCTACGATAAAGTTTGGAGCGGTTTTTAACTGTTAGTTTGATTGTAGCGGTTTTAATCACTGGTAAATGTTAGCGCTATAGAGTAATATAGCAGAGTTTTTAAAACTGTCGGGGAAGGTTTATGGCGACGATGACATTTGCAACGAGTTTAACTCCTACTTTTCGTACAATAGTTTTAACCGCTTCTAGTTGTTATGGTTGCAAAATGTTATAACAACATTTTTAAAACTGTTAGAGAATGTTTTTTGTTTTCATGACTTTTGTTGCAGTTTTAACTGTAATGGTCTATGCAGGGTTTTGACAACTATTAATTTCATGATTTTTTATTTTATTTAAATTTGTTATCATTCACATTATAAACAAATCTGCAATAAAATTTCAAAAATATATATGAAAGAAAATTTACATGCATATATAACTCAATTATATATATTTATATTCCTAACAACTAAACTTGATGTTTTTACATTTGCACCTTGCAATACATGCATAAAGATTAAAGTTTGTGTTAGATATATAAAAACATAAAAATGGGAGGTATGCCTCAATAAACTAAGAAAATACACATAATTCTTTTGAAATAGTGCTGGTAACTCAAATACATCAAAACATATTTAAATCAATCACTTTAGTCTCCAACAACTTAGAAAAAAAAGTATATAATGAGCATAAAAGTACAAATTCTATGAACTAAGTAGTAAATCTCCTAAACATCAAAACCAAAGTGCAAAATTTCCCTTGAGTTAAACCTCCAACAATCTTACAATAATAATAATAATACAACTGAAATGCTTTAACCAAAGTGCAAAAAAGTAATGATGATCGCTGCACCAGATCCCCCTCATTATGACGAGAAATTATTTCATATGGACACCGCATGCATGGATGATTATGAAAGTGAGGCCCACTAAAATATATCTTTGCGATAATCGACGATATAGATCAGATACACAATCAGTTACTAATATTAAGACGATTATGACAATCAGATGAAGGTCTTTGCCTCTCTGTTAATAACAAACACACAATCCGTTACTAATATTAAGACGATTAAAACTAAATAAAATATTTAAGCACCTAAGAAATAACATACTGAGTATGATTCTTCTTGTGTTTGAAAATTCAGTTGCATTCGTTGTAAGAATTATCTCATTTCATATTGTAAGGAGTACATGTCATCTTCAAATCTTTCAACTATAGCAGAAATAGAAATATTTCTACTTTCACCTGCAGTTATGGTACTACGAGGTAAAAATCAAGTTGGAGTGACTCCAAACCCTAGTGTTTGCATCATTCTAGTGAGTTCAAGACACATTGCAGCCATCAACTCCCTATCATTTGTTTAAATTTTATAATCTTCAAAAGTTAGCCTTCCGTCTTTAACATAGTACAAGTTTATGTCTACATTATAGTTAATGCTAAATTGATTTATTTGATTAATCACTACAAACAATAGAAAAACTAATATTATTATGTATTTCTCTTTAATATCTTTTGATGATAATGGCTTACCATTATGTATCTTATTAAATCTATATAACTCCAATCTATCATAAATAGTCAAAAAAAAGAAAATGGTAAGAAGCTCAATATATACTTATACTTACAATTTATTAACAGAAATGTTATATAGTTTGTCTGTCTCCTAATGGAGCTAATCTGACCCATTGTGTGAGGACTTGTCCTTTTCTTTTTTGCATTTTCAGTATTTTGTCGCCCTCATGTGTAATAAAAAAATATTAATTCTCTTATACAAGTCAAAATAAGACAAACATAATGAAACCCGAGCAACTGGTTATGACCAATGTGTAGCAAGTTGGCACCATTGAAGTGCGTCTACTCTTTCAAAAATTTCCTTTATAATCTTCTGTATGAGGCGATTATCCCAATGCTCTGGCTTTAGACTATTCTTGTAATCACATCATTTAGAGCCAACATATTCCATTATCCAATGACGTAAATGACGAAGAAATTAAAATCTAGCACGCAGATTAATTGATTAAAAATTGAATAAAACAACAAAAAGAGACTCCATGTGAAATTAGAAAAATGATATGTATGTCGACACAAAATCTCTAACATTAAAACCCATATACGAACCTAGTATTTTAGACTCTGGTATGTTGCATGACAATCTATCATTTACTTCTATGTGCACACGTGTGACAGAGAAAGATTTTTAAGATCTGCACATGTGATTCCTCCCTTACCTACACCGAAGCCTTTAATTAACTGAAAATAAGATAAAAAAATTATAATTATTACTATAAACGCACTTACATTCAAGGTTTGTTTGGGGCAGCTTTTGCTTATCTAAATAAGCAGTTTGTCTGAAAATACGGACCGCGGGATTCGAATCGCATTCCGCGTTTAATGTAAAAATCAACTGTGTTTTCAAATAAACTGCAAACAACAAACCGTTTTGACAGCCCTAAACACAATCATTAAGAAAATATAAATAACAACAAGTGAGCTATTCCATGATTTGAAACTAAACACATTGCTCTAGATGACAAATTCAAGCCAATGTTCAACTTTAACAACCAAACCTTCATACCATATGACAACAACAGAACACTAGCAATTACAGAAACATATTTTGATAGTATCTTAATTACTTGTCATATTGATATAGATCATCTATATAATCTTAAATAAAAATAGTAGGAAATAATGTTTGTAGGTAAATATAAATACTTTATTCCTAGTTGTTCATAAATAAAACATTTGTCAGACAAGCTGGATGTAATTACACAATCAAGTGGATTCTGTAATCTTAATTTATGAAATAAAGACAGATGAACTCCAGCTTCCAATGCAGAAAAACTTGACAGATCAACTATCATTGGCTTTCACCATTAGTTAGAAGGAACATAAATTATGAAAGCAAGCCTAAATCGTGGAATAATATAAAATTTATATACATATATGGGCTCACATTAGTGCTTCCACACCAATATTAATATAGCTAATATTTTTGTGATTCTCCGTATGGCAGTCTCTTCGTTGCCTTCCCACAGTTAGCAGCGAAATTATATGGATTTTTTACCATCTTCAAGCTTGGCTTCATGATCATAACAGCAATTATGGTCAACAATGTTATCACAAAATAAAGNAGGAAAAGATGAGAATTTCAAGGAGTAAGAAAGAAAGGAGAAGGCACAAACTTTCTTTATCCCATGGCTTAGTTATACTGATTTGGATCAATCAATCGTAAGAATGTGTCAGAGGACTTCACATTAGATGACAATCAACCTTAATGTTGATTGGTAGATTGTTGAGTTTCAGATCAAATATCGATGGAGTTAAGGTAAGTCGAACAGTCGATGAACTTTTCGCCATTGACATCAATCCGTAATTTTTGTTATATTCAAATATCTTTGTAATAATTTAAAAAACTCTTCTAAAAGCTAATGATAGAGAGACTAACCTGCAATTTTGTAAAACTGGGGCATATCCCTCTAAATCGGGGGCCCAAACCATAAAAAAAGGTTACACATTCTTGTGATTCTCAACTACACTTTTCTTGAGTCTCTCTGCACATCATTCTATACCATTGGTGTGTTTCCCGTGCACTTTTGGATTCAACAATTTCAATGTGAAAGCCATAGAGGACAACATGGTTGCACGGAAGAAAATTCAAAATTACAACCATGTTGTACTCCATGTACAGACTATGTGCGGACTCCAGACGATAAATTTTCTCTAAGTTTTGAGTAAGGACTTTCAGTCGATACATATTTTTACGTGCTTTGTCTCTATATAGTGAAGTTTATATTAAATGATCATATATAAGTTATTTTTATAAAATAAATCACCATTAATTTATCAATATGTGTTTTAGACAACTTTTTTTTCTTAAACATTTGTTACAATAATATAATACACGTATGTGTATATATAGTACTGAAAAAGAAGTTTTTACTACATTTTATAAAGTCTATCGAAGCAGTAAAAATCTCTGTTATTTTCATTACAGGCAAAAGCTTTTAGCAGCAGTTTTAAAACAATGAGAGAAAATTTTGAGCTACGATAAGTTTTGCAGCGATTTTAACTGTTATTTTCATTGCAGCCGTTTTAATCGCTGGTAAATGTTAGCGCTATAGAGGAATATAGCAGAGTTTTTAAAACTGTCGGGGAAGGTTTATGGCGACGATGACATTTGCAGCGATTTTAACTCCTATTTTTCGTACAATAGTTTTAACCGCTTCTAGTTGTTATCGTCGCAAAATGTTATAACAACATTTTTTAAAACTGTTAGAGAAGTTTCTTAGTTTTCATGACTTTTGTTACAGTTTTAACTGTGATGGTCTTTGCAGGGGTTTTGACAACTATTAATTTCAGGATTTTTTTTTTATTTAATTTTATTATCATTCACATTTTAAACAAACCTGCAATAAAATTTCAAAAATATATATGAAAGAAAATTTACATGCATATAACTCAATTCTATATATTTATATTCCTAACACCTAAACTTGAATTTTTTACATTTGCACCTTGCAATACATGCATAAAAATTAAAGTTTGTGTTAGATATATAAAAACATGAAAATGGGTGGTATGCATTTATGAAAGCCAATAAACTAAGAAAATACACATAATTCTTTTGAAATGGTGCTGGTAACATATTTAAATCAATCAGTTTAGTCTCCAACAACTTGGAAAACAAGTATACAATGAGCATAAAAGTACAAATTCTATGAACTAAGTAGTAAATCTCCTAAACATCAAAACCAAAGTGCAAAAATGCCCTTGAGTTAAACCTCCAACAATCTTACAATGATAATAATAATACAACTGAAATGCTTTAACCAAAGTGCAAAAAAGTAATGATGATCGTTGCACGAGATCCCCCTCATTATGACGAGAAATTATTTCACACGGACACCGCATGCAGAGATGCATGCGGTGTCCAATCTCCACCGTCGATCACCGTAATAAAAAAATTAAAAAAAATAAAATAAAAGTGAGACCCACTGAAATATATCTCTGCGATGATCGACGGTGCAGATCAGACACCACATACATCTGTGCATGCAGTGCCCGTATGAAATATTTTTTTCATTATGACAATTAGATGAAGGTTCTTTGCCTCTCTGTTAATAACAAACACACAATCAGTTACCAATATTAAGACGATTAAAACTGNAATATTAAATTATTAAAATTATATATGTATTAATATAAATTAAGTATATTTTATACTATAAATATATCTTAAATTTAGTTTATTTAAGATATAATTTAACTATATTTATAATATTATTTAGTTAAAATCATTATAATAATTTTAGTTAAATGTATTTATTATACTAAATTAATACAAAAAACATGTTGTATAATTTTCTAAATACTTATTAAATAATTTTCAAATAAATATACAATATTTTTAACTATATATCTATAACCATTAGCATATTATCTTAAAATACTTTATTTATTAATTATATTTAACTATGTATAATTTTAATTTTGTTCAAGTTAACATAGTAAATAGAAAAACACTAATTATAAATATAGTTAAGTAATATATAGCTATTTAATTTAACCTTAAGAGACTGCAAAAACACCGCAAAAATAACTGAATACTACCTCAAAACACGCAAAACATCACAAATAACATTGTAAAAAACTATGAATCAATGGCTGACAAAAGATGCAAATAATATTGCAAATAACATCACAATAATACATCAATACTACCGCAAATAACACCGTAAAGCACCGCGAATCAACGGTTGGTGAAATGTGAGAATAATACCGCAATAACACCTGAATAGTACCTTGAATAACACTGGGAATCAACGGCTTGCAAATGGCGCGAATAATACCGTGAATAACACCGGACGCACGATCGCAGGGAGGGCAGAGCCAGTAGTATATTTTCTCCAAACGCGGGGTGCGAGGTCGAAAGTGCGGTATCGTGTAATACAAAAGAAAACCAGTTTATCCCACAACAACGAAGACACGGAAAACAAACACCTGACGATAAGTTTGAGCCAAAGGTGCCCTGACGATCATCGAGTGTTATGTTTTGCTCTTTTCAAAGCTCTATTGTTCTTTTCATATATGTGATATTCTTTTAGAAATATTGGAGTTTGAGATAAGAAAGATATATATATATATATCAAACGCATCTGGGAGCTTAGAAAATTTTAGTTTAATGTTTTATTTTCCTATTTTCTTATGTATCTCGCATATTTCGTTTATCTAAGTATTAGAATTTGCAATAAGATCTATATCGTTTGATGAAAAATCGAGATGCATAAAGAGTGATGTTCGATTATTCATATTTTCTTATGGTTCCTAGCATTTGTTGTCTTCCTTTTTCCTTTCAATTGTTGGCATTTTTATATGGTTTCTAGCATTTATGGGCATCTGTATACATATATCACATAACTCTAACTTATTTACATATCTAAAATCTAAACATTCATAATTATAACTATACTGCCCAAATTCTTGACATCATATAAAAATATATCATCATCATTATCTTTTTAAAAGCAAAATATACATTTTCATGCATAAATTTATCACACCAAAATATTATAACGGTAAATATCAAAATTTGAAGTCTTAGATATGTGAATACATAAGATTAGATCACTATGTACGTAAATTTCCAAATTATTTATAAAAACAAACGGACAAACATAAGCCTACCAAGTCAACGCATCGTCAAACAGAAAGACAAACGTTAATCCAACAGACAATACCATGGCAGATAACCTTTATCGAAAGAAGAAAAACAAAATAAAAGAGACGATTTTTATGCTTCGATCGATCACAGGCGAACCGGAGCATTAACAGCAGGAGTCGCCGCCAATAGCAGTGGCTTCTTCTTATGAGTGGAGAGCCCAAAAAGCTCTCCCATGTCCACATCCTTCTCGGTCATCCCGAACGGTAATTCCCAGTCAAAACTATATAAAATATTAGCCAGAGCAAGCTCTATGCTCGCCAAGCCAAGTGTCATTCCAGGACAGATCCTCCTTCCCGATCCAAATGGAATAAACTCAAAGTGATTCCCTTTAAAATTTACTTTTTTTAGCTCGAATCTCTCCGGCCTGAACACCTCTGCCTCATCCCAGTACTTGGGGTCCCTTCCAATGGCCCAAGCGTTTATGATCACCAAAGTCTTCTTCGGGATATCGTAGCCATGGATCTGCGTGTCTTTCATGCACTCACGTGGAGCTAATAGGGTTGTTGGGGGGTGAAGACGAAGTGTCTCTTTCACCACCATCTTCAAATACTGAAGCTCCTCCATGTCGCTTTCTTCTACTCTTCCTCTGTTTCCTCCTACTCGCCTGACCTCTTCTTGTGCTCTCTTCNAGGGTTGTTGGGGGGTGAAGACGAAGTGTCTCTTTCACCACCATCTTCAAATACTGAAGCTCCTCCATGTCGATTTCTTCTACTCTTCCTCTGTTTCCTCCGACTCGCCTGACCTCTTCTTGTGCTCTCTTGATGGCCGCCGGATTCCTAATCAGCTCCGTCATCGCCCACTCCAGCGTCACACAGCTTGTATCTGATCCCCCTAAAAACATATCCTGCAAAAACAACAGAAGTTTTAAATTAAATCTGTCTCTGTTTCTATATATTTAATGAACAGAACAGAACGATATTTATATATACCTACCATGAGAAGGGCCTTCATCTCTTTGCGCGAGAAGAGATAGCCAAGTGATGGATCCAGTTCCTTTTGACGCTTCAGAACATCATCAAGGAAATCTCCGTAATAAATATTATTAGCATGCTGTTTTAATCTCAAATTAATCTCTTTTTCAAACACACGATCCATCGCCCGAAAGCATCTCTCAACCTTAAACCGCCAACCAGTTAAGAAATCAAGCCACCAAAACGAAGGGAAAAAGTCTCTGACATTGAACTCTGTCATCAAAGTCATCACGCGCATGATAAGATTATAGTGCGGACTCAACAAGCACTCTCCATCAGGGGACGCGCGCTTGCTGAAGACCTCTCTGAATGTAATATTATTGAACAGACACATTGCAATCTCGCTGAAATTTATCATCTTTCCCNAAGCCACCAAAACGAAGGGAAAAAGTCTCTGACATTGAACTCTGTCATCAAAGTCATCATGCGCATGATAAGTTTATAGTGCGGACTCAACAAGCACTCTCCATCAGGGGACACGCGCTTGCTGAAAACCTCTCTGAATGTAATATTATTGAAAAGACACATTGCAATCTCGCTGAAATTTATCATCTTTCCTTGCAGCGAACGTTTTGCTATGGATCCGACCATGACACCCACCTCCTCCTGTCGAATAAAGCTGAAAGATTGCACCTTTCCGGGATTGAACATCTTGTTGCTGCCGAATCGTCGCAGTTTCTTCCATTTTTCGCCGAAAGGGGAAGCGCCGATGTCTAAGCCGCCATAGGAGAAGTGAGTGACGGCGGAGAGGCGTGGGCGGCTGCAGAAAACGGTGTCCTGATTTCTTAGGATTTCTGAAGCGACTTCTTGAGAGGAGGCGATTATGGTGGAGGTTTGGCCGAGAAGCAAGTGCATGAGTGGGCCGTGTTCTTTGGAGAGGCGGCGGAAGGCTATGTGGAGGATTTGGCCAAAGAGTTTATGCNGGCGTGGGCGGCTGCAGAAAACGGTGTCCTGAATTCTTAGGATTTCTGAAGCGACTTCTTGAGAGGAGGCGACTATGGTGGAGGTTTGGCCGAGATGCAAGTGCATGAGTGGGCCGTACTCTTTGGAGAGGCGGCGGAAGGCTATGTGGAGGATTTGGCCGAAGAGTTTATGAAGAGATCCGATGATGGGGAGAGGGGATGGGCCAGGTGGGAGTCTGAAGTTGTTCTTGTAATGGTTGTATGATGATCTTGTGCGAGAGTGGAGGAAGATGATGAGTAGATATGGGAGGAGTAGGAGAAGGAAGACGGAGAGGAATGAGTTGGAATTGAAATTGCCATTCACGCTGGTGCTTGTTAATTGATGAAAGAGCTCGTCTTGGACAGGGAGAGCCATGCTGTTTCATGGCTTTTTCATTTCTTCGTGCTCTGCATTTATAGTTGCTGTGAGGAGGGTGGAAGGTCCGGCCCGCCCGGCCAATGGGTGAAGAAATCAGCCGTCATAAATAAATAAATAAATACGTTGGACAATACCTAACATTTGGATTAAATAATTCAATACGGGAGTTGAGTTTGGAAGAAAAAGTTTTTTTTTTTTCTTAGTGAATTTAAGATATCACTACAATAAAGATTGCTTTTAACAGCCATTTTGGAAGAGAAAAGAGTATTACATCCAGACTCCGGAGGTATATTTGGAGTCCAATGAAATCACGCCACGTGGAGGTGACAGAACGTTATTCAGGTGTCATTGTGGTGATATTCATGTGTTATTATATTATGAGAATATTTCTGGTGTTATAATAGCACAATAACACATCAATATCACCACAATAACACTTGAATAACACAGAATAACACGGGAGGAATATTCCTTGTGTTACTCGGCCAGATCACGGGAAAAAACGCGCGTTTTCTTTTTTATTTTCTTGAGATTTGAGTGAGGGTCCTTGAAGCCACGTGTCCACGTATCAGTGGACTCCGAATGCACCTCTACGTTAGGACTCCTGATAGAATAATTTTCCCCTCCACAGCGGTTTAAACCGTCATAAAGGGTTTTGTAACAGTTTGAACCCCAATGCGGAAAGCCAAACTTCCATAACGGTTTAAACCACCACAAGTGTTCTAGGCCGATTTAGACCTCTTCTATATATATATTCATGTGCTTCTAAGTTGTGTTTGGGACGTCAAGCCANCAATAACTAACATTTGAATTAAATAATTCAATACGGGAGTTGAGTTTTAAAGAAAAAGTTTTTTTTTTTTTTTAGTGAATTTAAGATATCACTACAATGAAGATTGCTTTTAACAGCGATTTTGGAAGAGGGAAGAGTAGTACACTACGGAAGTAAGTTTAGAGTCCAATGAAATAACATTACGTGAAAGTGATAAAAAAATATAAAAATTTTATTTTAACATAAAGGGAATATTCTTTCCGTGTTATTCTGCGTTATTCAGGTGTTATTGTGGTGATATTCATGTGTTATTGTGTTATTGTGTTATGAGGATATTCTCAGTGTTATAATAATACAATAACACATTTATATCACCACAATAACACATGAATAACCCAGAATAACACGGGAGTAAATTTTTCTCTGTGTTACTGGGCGAGATCACAGGAATGCGTGAGCGTTTTCTTTTTTATTTTCTAGAGATTTGAGTGAGAACCTTTAACGTCACGTGTCCGCATATCAGTGGACTCCAAACTCATTTCTACGTTAGGAGTCCTGATAGAATAATTTTCCCCTCCACATTGGTTTAAACCGTCATAAAGGGTTTTGTAACAGTTTGAACCAACAGTTTGAACCCCAATGCGGAAAGCCAAACTTCCATAACGGTTTAAACCACCGCTAGTGTTCTAGGGCGGTTTAGACCCCTTCTATGTATATATA
>JXCR01114700.1:104643-130315 GCA_002079205.1 Phalaenopsis hybrid cultivar | reverse complement strand
GTGCTTCTAAGTTGTGTTTGGGACGTCAAGCCACACAAAAATTGAATTTAATCAATTTCTATACAATGCAAACACTATTCCAAATGTAGGGCCATACAAACCAAGCCAACATATTAAAATAATGACAGAAAAAATAAAAAAAAAAACAATATTTTGAATGTCTAACTTGGATAAGATTAAATTTGAAACTTAAAAGAAAAAAAAAATACTGTTTAAATAAATATTTATATGAATACCACTCAATTATTACATATATACATTTCTAACATCAAAACTTTAATTTTCATATATACACCACTCAATTTATATGTATTTACATCTTGAACGACTAAATTAAAATCTTACATATATGTCTGCTAATTCCTAATAAATAAAGAGATTTGATTCGGATTCTGAACAACATAGCCACTTTATCAGCAATACTTTCAGTAGGAAGTTCAATTGTACAAAAAACTACACAAGCTTTGAAGCACCATACTTAATTCACTGTGTACTCTATAAAAGTTAACTACAAGATGGAAACTAACTGGTAATACATCAGCTAAATGTCTTAGACAAGTTAGAGGCTTCATCATAATAGTGAGGAAGCTCGAGTGTTCTCTTTGCAAGAGTCCAAAGTAATCAATACCCATACACACATTTCAATGATAAAGCGAAAATTGCATAAGAATTGTGTCATGTATATATATATTTCATATAAAAATTATTTATTTGCATTTCTGAACAAACCTAAATAGCTACAAAAAAGAACAAAATAAAATTAAATTTATGAGTAATTCTAGTCATATAAAAAGCATAGCTGAGGATATCCAAACATCATTTAATCATAGAAATGTAGCAAAACTAATGCATATTCAGTGGATCCACACATGATAGGTTAGAGACTGTAGAGACAGATCCATGAGAGTTAGTGATGTTACTAAAAAAGAAGAACAGTCATGGATGCTAAGCATCGTCCAACATGTTAAAGTACATAAATCAGCCACAATCTAGCGTATCTTGTGCACAGAACAGCCATTGCCTTTCCATCCAAGTTTATGTTTATGCTTGTGGATGATGTCAGGTAATGGGAATACCGATTGCAGTGAAATTGTCCCACATTATAAATAGTTAAGTCCGGAGTACCAAAGTTCTCCATTTCTTCACGATATTTTCATTATATCCTCACTACTACAATGGAAGCATCTGCCTTAGCCCCTATAGTAGTTTTACGTACATATCACCTAGTTCCAAGGTATTTATATATGTAACAGCTTAACTCTACTTTTTACATTTATAAATCCCGAATTTTTCATATCAAATAAAACTTTTTCATGCAGATGTATGGTGGCATACATGTAAAAATTGAAGTTTAGGTGTTAGATACGTGAATATGTAGGAATTGAGGGGTTGGTTGTGTTGTTGATGTTAATCATTGCCACGAAGCTGAAGCCCGTTATTGTCACTGAGCTCAACATCTGTTACTACTACAATCTTTGATGCTTTTCATCAACATCATTGTTGATGTATGTCAATGCCAAATATTTCCAGCTATTTTGAAATTCATCATCATTTTCAAGCTTGTACAGCCTTTCTATCTTTCAACCATCCATTTTCTAAGAAGATCTTTAATCAGATCTTATTTATAAGTCTAACACCTCAATGGTCCTCTTTTTTATTTTCTACCTTAAGGTTCTCACTACATCTATCATAGGAGACATCTTATGCACTTCACATCTACTATAATGTATGGACACTTTCCTGGACTATGAGGCTAGTGCATCCTTTACAATCGATAACCACCAATAAATTTTCATCATTCGATATGAATCTAGAGGTATGACACAGATTGAGATGCACCTTATTGAACAAGAGACATTTAAATTTTGAGGAAAAGTCATCAAGAAGTCTGATTTCAACAAAGTTATAGTCAAACTGACCGGCTCAACGAGACAGATCTAACAATACCAAAATTGGTCCAATTCGAGTCAACTAAAGCCTCTATCAAACAATTAAGTTACTTTTGAAAGCTTTCTGGACTAATTTTGAAGGTTAAACATATGTCAAATATGACAAGCTAATAATCAAATCAAGCATCTCAAGAAGGCGAATCCAATGAGCTCAAGATCACTCAATTCTAATATAGCTAAAGTACTTAAGTGTCCATCACACACTGTCTGATCGAGGGAATTTTTTCAGGTTGTCCAATCAAAGTGGTTCATATTCATTCATAAATTACAACCGGAACTCTATAAATATAGCCCAACCCTTTTGAAAATGTGGGGAAGAGAGTTTGAAGCTTAAAGAAGATTAAAGCTCAGAGAATGAGCTGAAGTTGTCTCTTTCTCTTGCAGTTGTTGACCACAACTGACCACCACACTCTTTGGTCGTCGTCGATCACCATCGTTCGCTGCACACTCCTTGTGATGAAGCATTGTGTTAATCAACAATTGACATCATGGAGTCACGAATTAACCTGTGAAGCAGGGCGTCATCTCGAGCACAACTGATCCCAAAGGCAATGCAACAATGCACCCTGAAGTCAATGTAACAATGCACCCCAAAAGACAGTGCAACAATGCACCCCAAAAACGGTGTAACAACGCACCTCAAGGAAGGTGCAACAATGCATCTAAAAAACGGGGTAACAACGCGCCTCACATATGCTCATGTATCTCCTAACTCTAGCTCACATGACCTATGGAGGTCATTACAACTCATGAAAACAGCCTACATAACCAACTACGACCTACGTGATTCACAGCTCGTGTAGCTCCCAACTTAGACCTCTGCAACCTACAGACATCATTATAACTCTTCACTATGGGTAATGTTGTTTACAAATCATGCAGCTTCTAAATCCAGTCATTGCGGCCCACGGACGCCATCACAACTCACCATTATGGCTTATACAATATATTTGGTCCACAACTCCTATAACTCTCTACTATGGCCTTCATGGCCAACCGATGCTCCTGAAGCAACCATCTACGACCCACCTGACCAACTACTGTCATGGTTATTAACTATGATTTCTACAACAAGCTGACACAACAACCACCTTCTATAATACTCACGACAGATTAGTACCCCGCACAATCGACTATGACCCTTGCAACCTACTGTCGTCGAGAATTATATCCAATTTACAAATATCCAACTTTGTAATACCATCTTCTCTAACTCAGTAAAATAGCGGACATACGTACTCATAATTCATAGTGGTTTCAGATGCGCTAGGCCCCGTGATTTTTTACACTTTCAACAGTTTTCCACATATAAAAAATCGAGACATCTCCTTTGGCTTACTTCTCTTTAATTGCATAAGTGTGTGATATGTTCTCGTGCAATACTAACATCATGAATCTTCTAGCACGCATCAACAATAAATAACATGTACTAATAAAATTATTTCAATTTGCATGGGGGCTCATAAGTTTTCCTTTTTTTTCAATTTTGTTTCCATAAATAATCTTACTCCTCTCATGACCTTACATTAATTTATTTAGATATGTGTGCTAGAGATTTTTTCCTCTCCTAATCCCTGCAGATGATACAGCTGGTGCAAAAAGAGGGATGCTTTGCTCGTTCTAAAATGTAGCGTCCCTTCAATACGAAAAAATATTTCATACGGATCGGGCACCGCACGCAGCTTACGTGCGGTGTCCGATCCGGACCGTAAATCACCTGATTTACGGTCCTGATGTATTTCGGTGGGCCCCACCTAAAATTTTCTATTTTTAAAAAAAAAAACGGAAATAATCCTGACCGTAGATCACCGTGATCTACGGCCAAGATCGAACACTGCATGCAAAGATGCATGCGGTGTCCGAACGCAATAATCTCTCCTTCAATACGTGCGAAAGAACTTTTTCATGTGCCACGTGTCGTGTTATTATATTTTATGTATACGATGATTTTTAAAAAAATAATTTCGAAAAGGTCNGTCCTGATGTATTTCGGTGGGCCCCACCTAAAATTTTTTATTTTTTTTTTAAAAAACGGAAATAATCCTGACTGTAGATCAACGTGATCTACGGTCAAGATCGAACACCGCATGTAGAGATGCATGCGGTGTCCATACGCAATAATCTCTCCTTCAATACGTGCGAAAGAACTTTTTCATGTGCCACGTGTCGTGTTATTATATTTTATGTATACGATGATTTAAAAAAAAATAATTTAGAAAAGGTCTGTATATTTTTTGAGGTATAATATAGCTTAGTTGTTGGGATAAAACGCCGTCTTATGATTTTACAAATTTATTAAGATCTTGCAAGTTCTACCAATTGGCGCCCTGTTTTGTTTTGAAGCTAAATTAGTTTTTTTAAAATTATTATTTAAAAAGAAAAGAAAAGATCATCACACTTATAGTTACATGTGTTAGTCGGTGAGGTGTGCTTAATGAGTCATTTNTGCACCCCGAAAACGGTGTAACAACGCACCTCAAGGAAGGTGCAACAATGCATCTAAAAAACGGGGTAACAATGCGCCTCACATATGCTCATGTATCTCCTAACTCTAGCTCACATGACCTACGGAGGTCATTACAACTCATGAAAACAGCCTACATAACCAACTACGACCTACGTGATTCACAACTTGTGTAGCTCCCAACTTAGACCTATGCAGCCTACATACATCATTACAACTCTTCACTATGAGAAATGTTGTTTACAAATCACGCAGCTTCTAAATCGAGTCATTTCGGCCCACGGACGCCATCACAACTCACCATTATGGCTTATACAATATATTTGGTCCACAACTCTTATAACTCTCTACTATGGCTTTCATGGCCAACCGATGCTCATGACGCAACCATCTACGACCCACCTGACCAACTATTGTCATGGTTATTAACTATAATTTCTACGATAAGCTGACAGTACAACCACCTTCTATTAATACTCACGACAAATTAGTAGCTCGCACAATCGACTATGACCCTTGCAGCATACCGTCGTCGAGAATTATATCCAATTTACACATATCCAACTTTGTAATACCATATTCTCTAACTCAGTAAAATAGTGGACATGCGTACTCACAATTCATAGTGGTTTCAGGTGCGCTAGGCCCCGTGATTTTTTACTTTCAACAGTCTTTCACATAAAAAATCGAGGCATCTCATCCGACTTACTTCTCTTTAATTACATAAGTGTGTGATATGTTCTCGTGCAATATTAACATCATGAATCTTCTAGCACGCATCAACAATAAATAACATGTACTAATAAAATTATTTTAATTTGCATGGGGGCTCATAAGTTTTCCTTTTCTTCAATTTTGTTTGCATAAATAATCTTACTCCTCTCATGAGCATTCATTAATTTATTTAGATATGTGTGCTAGAGATTTTTTCCTCTCCTAATCCCTGCAGATGATACAGCTGGTGCAAAAAGAGGGATGCTTTGCTCGTTCTAAAATGTAGCGTCGCTTCAATACGAAAAAATTATTTCATACGGATCGGACACCGCACGTGCGGTNAAACGAGCCGAACACGAGGTGAGCATGGCTCGATCGTGTTCGGCTCGTTTACACCCCTAATGATGACATGGTTAATGGTAGAGTTGGAGGATGGCTTTGGGTTTTGGGACATCTTTTTGAGTATTTTGTTTTTCAGACTGCAACCACAATTTTGTTTGAGAAACTGTTTTTTTGTTCTTATTTTAGAAATTTTTTGTGATAGAAAGTTGTTTTGTTCAAATGTTGTGGTTGTCAAATATCTTAGGCCTGACTTTTTAAACATTAAAAAATTTGTAATTGTCGCTATAGCTTTTTAAAAAGTAATTTATTCTGCTACAGCTTAACAACTACTTCTTCAAACAGTTGTAGCTGCCCCCAAACAGACCCTTGCTGGTGCCAATGGTGTGATTAACTGTAAATTACTTACGCCATTAAATGAAGCTCTCATTTGATGGGATTGAAGCTCTTGTTCGATAGGATTAATATATTTAACATCTTGTACTAAGAAAATCAATGATTGTTCAATTTCTTCTTCTCCTAGTAAATTTACACTTAAAAGTATTTGTTANGTAATTGTCGCTATAGCTTTTTAAAAAGTAATTTATTCTGCTACAGCTTAACAACTACTTCTTCAAACAGTTATAGCTGCCTCCAAACAGACCCTTGCTCGTGCCAATGATGTGATTAACTGTAAATTACTTACGCCATCAAATGAAGCTCTCATTTGATGGGATTGAAGCTCTTGTTTGATGGTATTAATATATTTAACATCTTGTAGTAAATAAATGAATGATTGTTCCATCTCTTCTTCTCTAAGTAAATTTACACTTAAATTATTTGTTATTCTTATGTTTATAATGCATGGAAAAAAATTGGGAAATGACAATTTAATAAAAAAAGGAAGATTTATTAACATACCAATTAATGCTAATGCATTTACATGTCTAACATGTAACCTTCAGTTTTTACATGCATACAACCTTATATATGCATGGAATGGTGTATTTTACCATTTTAAAATTAAAAGTGGTATTTTTCATATGATATGAAAGATTAGAGTGGTATAAATGTGTTAGATGCCTAAATACATAGGAATAGAGTGATATGATAAAGACTATCATTTCGTGATCGTAATGATATCTGAATCAATTAATCAAGATAATTTTTTGGAACTATTTCATTTTCTTGAGAATCATAATGAAGAACTGAAAAGTATTTCCCACCTAAAAAAAAGATTGTGTTAAATATTTGTGTACCACAACCTACACATGAGAGGATTCGAACACCTGAGGGGACTTAAGACCTTCAAAGAGGCTGCTCTACCAATAGACCACGGTTTGAGTGTCCTTTTGGTGTAATGTTGGACTATCATTAGAAACTCAAAAATTAAGTGTGTTCCTCCTGAAGTACTCTTAGGATGAGGGCCCCCTAAAGGCAAAACTATGATGACCCTATGGCAAAGCAGACAGTACATTGATGGGTGAGAGTTCGAACCATCATATTGTGAAATCCCTCATGTAGAATGAACATGAACACTTAAAACAGTGATGGGTGAGAATTCGGGTGAACTCCTATGAAGTTACACCAATGAAGAAAAACTGTGAGGCCACTAGACCAAAAAAGACAATACCTCAATCNCCCCCCCCCCAAAAAAAAAAGATTGTGTTAAATATTTATGTACCACAACCTACATATGAGAGGATTCAAACATCTGAGGGGACTTAAGACCTTCAAAGAGGTTGCTCTACCAAGAGGATGCTCTACCAATAGGCCACGGTTCGAGGCTCCTTTTGGTGTAATGTTGAAATATCATTAGAAACTCCAAAATTAAGTGTGTTCCTCCTGAAGCACTCATAGGATGAGGGCCCCCTAAAAAGTTATACTGACAAGGCAAAAACTATGATGACATTATGGCAAAGCAGACAATACCTTGATGGGTGAGAGTTCGAACCATCATATTGTCAAATCCCTCGTGTAGAATGAACATGAACACTTAAAACAGTGATGGGTGAGAATTCAGGTGAACTCTTATGAAGTTGCACCAATGAAGAAAAACTGTGAGACCACTAGACCAAAAAAGACAATACCTCGATGGGTGAGAGTTTGGGTTGTCACATAAACTTTCCTAAGAAATCATACTGATTCACACGACCTTCGGCATAAATTTTGACCAAAAGCTTCAAAAATTCAATTTGGAAATGTATGACACTCTGATCGAGCAAAAGAGTCTCAGAGAGGCAAACAAGATGACACAAAAAATAATCTGACCCGAGTTCTAGTGGGCAAGGATCATGCATTTAAAGCACGGTTGAAAGATTTAAAAGATATTTTGGGGGATTAAATGATCTCAAAATTTGATAAATTATAGTAAATTGAATGTCTTGACGAGGCCAATATCATTTGATTCCAACATCATGAAGGTGATTAAATACTCATATAACACCATCTGATCAAAGAGTCTCTCTAAACCGTCTGATGGAGTGGTCTAGATTCACAAAATATTTATGGAGCATGCCACTAGGGGTGTAAAGGAACCGAACACAAACGAACAGAGCGCGTGTTCGTGTTCGGTTTGTTTGAAATTAATTGTGTTTGAAATAGGTTTGTGTTCGAAATTGATCATTAAAGTTATTGTACATGTTCANTTTGACCGAAAGCTTCAAAAATTCAATTTGGAAATGTATGACACTCTGATCGAGCAAAAGAGTCTCAGAGAGACAAACGAGATGACACAAAAAATGATCTGGCCCGAGTTCAAGTGGGCAAGGATCATGCAGTTAAAGCACAGTTGAAAGATTTAATCGATATTTTGGGGGATTAAATGATCTCAAAATTTGATAAATTATAGTAAATTGAATGTCTTGACGAGGCCAAGATCATTTAATTCCAACATCATTAAGGTGATTAAATACTCATATAACACCATCTGATCAAAGGAACTCTCTAAACTGTCTGATGAAGTGGTCTAGATTCACAAAATATTTATGGAGCATGCCACTAGGGGTGCAAACGAACCGAACATGAACGAATAGAGCGTGTGTTCGTGTTCGGTTCGTTTGAAATTAATTGTGTTTGAAATAAGCTCGTATTCGAAATTGATCGTTAAAGTTATTGTACATGTTCGGTTCGATTTGTTCAAAATAAGTTCAAATTGTTCGAAATGTTTGAATTGTTCGAATTATTTGAATTGTTTGGTTTGTTCGAAATGTTTGAATTGTTAAAAAATATTAAGATTTGTTTGCATTTTTAAAATATGATAAATTTTTAGAATATATCATTTTCTTAAAATATCATAATTTTTTTATATATAACTATTTTAAATTATTTTATATTTTGAACATTAATGAATCGAATACGAACGAACACATCATTGTTCGTGTTTGGTTTGTTTAACAAACCGAATGAAAAAAATTGTTCGTGTTTGATTTATTTGCTTTCCGAATGAATCGAATACTAACTCTCTGACGAACCGAACACAAACAGTTCACGAACAACGAGCCGTTTTGACAGCCCTACACTCCACTCACAAAATTTATCAATAGACTCACACTCTTTTCATGAATGGGTATATAGAGCTAGAATAGAAGCTGAGGAAGCTCCAAGCTCTTAAGAGTTCCTAAGCTTCATCACTACAAGACAGTCGACAACTAGCCACTGTTGTCGCATAACCACCGTTGTCATTGCCTGGCCACCATCGTGGAGCCGCCCCCAAAGTTTCACCACTGCTGCCCAACCACCATCTTCAAGTCGCCACCATTGTCGGACAACCTATGCCCAACCACCACAATAGATTTGTCATCGTCGTTGTTGTTAGACCAATGTTACCTGACCACTGCAATCGAGTCATTACTACCGTCGTACCACGGATGCTAGCCACTCCCACAGAATGATCGTTATCGAGCCACTGTGGTTAGACTACCACCTCCTGGCAACTGCCATCGAGTCGCCACTATTTATGGACCATCATTGCCAGGTTATTGTCGTCTAATTGACTCTATCAAAGGACCACTATTGCCCCAACCTTCACTGTTTTTTACATCGAACCACTGTCGTCGCCATTGGTCTACCACCGTCGACACCACTGGATGTCTTCTACTCGACCACCACAATGATCTCAAAAACAAGATTGTATGATATAATTAATTCATCAAAACCAAATGATCTCAAAAAATTAAGCAAGCATATAATCAAATCAGCCGTCTCGATAAGAGGAATCCAACACGCCCAAGATCATTCAATTCTGATTTAATTAAGACACTTAAAATTAAAAAAATATATTACCTATGATTAAGTAAATCAATTTGGACCGTTCGATCGAGTGTTCTGAGAGATTAGTCAAATTAACGGAAATGCCCTTAAAAAAAACTATAAATAGGCCCTCATTCTTCACTTAATAGAGAGAGGAAGAGAGAAGGGAATGGGTTGATTGCCAATGCTTAACTTTTAAAGTCCTAATCTTTGTCGTAGGTAAACTGAGATCACGCATGGTTGAACACCAAAGTTTGTTGCTAATCAACGAAGATCACCATCAACCACAGACCATTATAGACTATCACTAACTAAGATTTTGGTCGCTCTGCTCTCCTATTTTATTCTCCTGCAATGATGGCTTTTGTAGTAAACCACAAACTGTTATAGCCTCTAGCTTTAGCTTTGGTAACTCTACTAAGATTTTTAGAGTCATCATATATGACTTCTGTAGCCAACTACNGTAGCTTTGAAATTTCTAAAAATGTATTGTAAAGCTGTCAGACACATATCAGACACAGACACATGTTCGATATGCCCTGAAACTTATTTGAATTGAAATTTTTTTTTGTCCCGAATTTGTATGAGAGAAGCCTCGACACCTCATCCGAGATGAACTCAACGCGATTTGGGAAAAAAATGGGACACATGAAATAGAATATTACAAATTTATGTATAGCCCTAAATATACATCATAGTCGAAGCCCTCCCTCTCTCGTAATGTCAATGCTTCCTTTAACATTCTTCAAAATCGAGCATCGAAGGTGCATCCAATATTTGTTGAAGCCAAACATCCGCAATTTATCTTTTGCCTGTCAAAGCAAAGCATAAAAAATCCATCATACATTCGTTGTTGTAGTTTTCCTTTGTTAATCGAAGCCGAACCTGCACTCGTTAAAGTGGAAGTTTTGATTTTCTTTGTCGTTGCTTGAGCAGAGTCAAACATGTATGTTGAAGCAAATCTTGTTGCCTCGTGATCTTTGTGACGCTTGCATTGAATCTTCTATTCCTCGAAGCTAAGTAATCAAAGCTGCCCTACTTTTTGTAAGTGATAGTTTATATTATTTTGCTCTTTAACGAATTAATAGTTACAAATCTATAATTTTTCTAATTCTAAAGTTAAATTTTAACTTAATTAATTAAGCAATATATAATCGTAAGATATCTTGAATTTTAATAGACAAGTTGGAGAAATTCTTTTGAAACATATTATATATTTAATTTAAAAAATAATTTTTATATGCATGATATTTCATAATAGAGGTTTTTAACATTATAAAATTAAATTTTCATCTTGCATATTATATTTTGTGATATTTTTTNCGTAATGTCAATGCTTCCTTTAACATTCTTCAAAATCGAGCATCGAAGGTGCATCCAATATTTGTTGAAGCCGAGCATCCGCAATTTATCTTTTGTTTGTCAAAGCAAAGCATCAAAAATCCATCCTACATTCGTTGTTGTAGTTTTCCTTTGTTAATCGAAGCCGAACCTGCACTCGTTAAAGTGGAAGTTTTTTATTTTCTTTGTCGTTGCTTGAGCAGAGTCAAACATGTATGTTGAAGCGAATCTGGTTGCCTCGTGAGCTTTGTGACGCTTGCATTGAATCTTCTATTCCTCGAAGCTAAGTAATCAAAGTTGCCCTACTTTTTGTAAGTGATAGTTTATATTATTTTGCTCTTTAACGAATTAATAGTTATAAATCTATATTTTTCCTAATTCTAAAGTTAAATTTTAACTTAATTAATTAAGCAATATATAATCGTAAGATATCTTTAATTTTAATAGACAAGTTTGAGAAATTCTTTTGAAACATATTATATATTTAATTTAAAAAATAATTTTTATAAGCATGATATTTCATAATAGAGGTTTTTAACATTATAAAATTAAATTTTCTTCTTGCATATTATATTTTGTGATATTTTTAATAAAGTATAATAAAAAGTAAATATTTTATATTTATAATTATTTTTTTTATTAAAAACGTATCAATGATGTGTCATGTCCGATTTTTTTCAAGTACGGTGCGTCTCTCTATCATATCATGTTGTGTTCGAATCCACATATCCATGACCATACTTCATAGATCTTTAATAGACAACCATTTTTTTTNATATTTTATATTTATAATTATTTTTTTTATTAAAAACGTATCAATGATGTGTCATGTCCGATTTTTTTCAAGCACGATGCGTCTCTGTATCACATCATGTTGTGTTCGTATCCACATATCCATGACCATACTTCATAGATCTTTAATAGACAACCATTTTTTTGACCAATGCTTTCCTCCATAAACCAACATCAACAATCCTCGTGGTGCGACCATGGAGACCATAGATTTTTGTTCTTTATTATCATATAATCATATAATACACAATAATTTTGCCTCTCCTAATGATTAATTATTGATAATAATTTAATAAATACTATATTATTTATTTTAATAAATATTTTATAATTAACAATTGAACATTCATTTTTTTAATATTATGAAGATTGTTAGGTCAAATTTACATAATTAAATAACTTTTTNATAATTTAATAAATACTATATTATTTATTTTAATAAATATTTTATAATTAACAATTGAACATTCATTTTTTTTTATTATTATGAAGATTGTTAGGTCAAATTTACATAATTAAATAACATTTTGTTTTCTGTCAATTCACTAATAACATTTATTAAAAATGACCTTTTGATGGCATTTGTTGTGGGGCTAATTATTTATAATTTAGAAGTAATGAAGAAATGGTAGCATAATTCAATATATGTATTCATAATGACTATATTAAAAAGATTTTTTTAATTATTTTATAACTTACTCTTTGCAAAATATTTCATTTTATCTTATCTACTTTTTTATAAAAATTAAAATCAAAACTTTAATTTATTTTAATAGATTTTTTTTTATTTCGCCCCATTATCTTTATTACCAATCATTGACCAGCATTGACATCTATCACCCATTACTATTACTTCATTATTNCTTTGCAAAATATTTCATTTTATCTTATCTACTTTTTTATAAAAATTAAAATCAAAACTTTAATTTATTTTAGTAGATTTTTTTTTTTATTTCGCCCCATTATCTTTACATTTTCATTCCACATGTTCGTCTTTACCAATCATTGACCAGCATTGACATCTATCACCCATTACTATTACTTCATTATCTTCCACAACATTCAAAAGAAACCAAGCTAGCAATCAATGCTTTTAAATATCATCCTCTCCAATTATAGGGATTAATGGGGTTCTATAATTTTCATTTATCTTATTAATTAATTCATTTAAAACCCACCATATGTTTATTGTGAGCTTTTCTCATCTGCGAGTGTATAACTTTCTACGTATCGTTGAAAAAAAAAAGGAAAAAAGTTCGCTCAACATGTTACATTTTGCAGCACACAACAACGAATAAACGAAAAAATTATCTTTGCAATTTAGAATTGAGCAAACCTTTCTTTGAATATTTNTAAATATCATCCTCTCCAATTATAGGGATTAATGGGGTTCTATAATTTTCATTTATCTTATTAATTAATTCAATTAAAAACCACCATATGTTTATTGTGAGCTTTTCTCGTCTGCATGTGTATAACTTTCTACGTATCGTTGAAAAAAAAAAGGAAAAAAGTTCGCTCAACATGTTACATTTTGCAGCACACAACAATGAATAAACGAAAAATTATCTTTGCAATTTGGAATTGAGCAAACCTATCTTTGAATATTGTCTTACATGTAAAGTTAAGTTCTTTACATCACAATCTTACTTCCATTATGAGCAAAATGGCTCCTAGGGTCCATTTGGCATGTGTCATGCATGTACAACATTAACATCATCTTTACATTATAAATGTGCAGCACAATTAAGATGCCATATGTTAAGAAAAGTAATAATACCATTAGACTATTAGTGGATGATGATCGTTGAAGGATTGCTAAGGCTAATTAGATTTTTGTCCCTATTCTAAAATGGCTGTTAAGGGCATCTGCTAGCTGATTCCAGCACCATTTACTTGGATATTGATTTGAAATATCCAAATTATAAGCCAATATGAGACTAACAAAATTGAAATCAAGCAAATCATCAAAGTTGAAATAATTTGAAGTTTGATTTCATCATATTTATCTTTACGTATCAAAAGTCAGCTTTATAACACCTATTGAGATTGAATCGAATGTTTTGAACTGGAACTGGAGTCAGTGACATAGACTTGAGATAATATTATCTGTAGTCTAAGGTATCAATAAGATTCTTTTGTACATGATAAGATGTGGTCAGCATTAATAGTATATGTTTGCTGTGATGCAGCCATAAATACATATTTTGAATATTGAAACGGATTACATCATGTTAGGTTAGTGTGTAATGGAGTCGAGCCAAGTATGTCGTGGATTTGAGTTGACTTGATTGTATTATTAATTGCTCGTGTCCGGCTTTAGCGCAAGGGAACAAGTTGAGTGGGTCTTGGGCTTGATTTGGGTTGTTCACTTTATTAGTTGGCCGTGTTAAGCCTGAGCTCAATGAGCTTTTACATGTATGTTTATATTTGACTTTATTTAGTTTTAAAGAGGTTTTTAACATAATAATTGTTAATTTGACCCCCAATTATTGAACTAAGGTAAAAAAAAATACTTTTGTAATGTGGTACCGCTCACCTACCACTCACCACTCACCTACCGCCACCTAACTCCCACCTATCACTCTCTTGCTTCTATAAATAGAGAGGGTGTGAGGCTTAGGAGAGCAAGGGAAGAGATCTTAAGCTACCACAAATGATGAGAGAATATCAAGAGAGCTTGAGAGGGGGAGAGCATCTTGAGGGTTAATCAAGGTGTCGCTTGAGAGGGAGGCCACAGAAGGAAGATGAGGGCTCATCTCTATGTATAAACTATGTATTCTCCATTTCTTTTGTCTTAATGAACTATTTGATTGATTCCCTCCTGTGGACGTAGATCCAATTGGATCGAACCATGTAAACTATATGTTTTTTCTTGTGTTCTTTGCGTTTCATTTCTATGCCAGGAAGTACACATCTCATAACAATTGGTGTCGCCTGTGGGAAGATCCATACTTCTTGGCTAGAGGTGTTTGGGAGTTCTCTGTTTAGGAGTTCGCGAAGCAGAAGGACCTGAGCAGTTTGGCGAGGCAAGACGGCTCTGGAGAGGCAGTTATTCTCGTGCGAGAGGCAGAGGAGGAATTCCTGATTTGTACCGCTGGACGCAGAGGAGTGCATGCGAGAAGGAGGTGCGAGCAAAGAACATGAAGTTTTCTCCGGTGAACAGGTGTGATCTCTGCCAGAAGGAATCGAAGCTCTCCATTTTGTTGGAGAAGACAGTGGAGTTCATGGGGAGAATGTAAGAAATTTGGTGAGAGTTTCTTGGACAACAAGGCATTAAAAGACAGGTTTAGGCTAACAACTTTTGGTTGCTATACAATAGTACAACATTTTGGTGATTTCAGCCTAACTCTTGGAAGGGCAACATGTATAATTCATTGGAAGAAATCCAAGCCACGACAATGAGTTCCGCCAAATTCGACATTGAGAAATTCAACGGGAAGAATGATTTTGGTCTATGGAGAGTAAAGATGAGAGCTCTATTAGTTCAACAGGGTGTTGCAGAAGCCTTGCAAGGGTCGGTGGCATTGTCGGCCGACATGACCGAGAAGGAGAAGATCAACATATTGGACAAGACCCACAGTTTGATAATATTGAGCTTGGGCGACAAAGTTCTGAGGGATGTGTCGAGGCAGACAACGACTCAAGTACTTTGGGCCAAACTCGAGGTACTCTACCTGACAAAGTTTCTGGCTAATAGGTTACTTTTGAAGCAGCGTTTATACTCCTTTGAAATGCATGAAGACAAATCTATCTCATAGCAGATCGACGAGTTCAGCAAGATCATCGACGACCTCGAGAACATCGACGTCGAGATGGATGATGAGGACAAGGCACTGTTGTTGCTAAACTCTATTCCTAAGAGCTACCAGCATTTCAAGGATGCGATACTCTATGGAAGGGCGCCGACTATTACTCTAGAGGAGGTTCAATCTCTGATTAGAGCCAAAGAACTTCAGAGGAAGCATGAAAGGGACAAGGAAGTCACCGGAGACAGTCTTATTGTCAGAGGAAGATTAGATAGGAAAGATTCAAGAAATGGTCAGTACATATTAAGGTTAAGCAAGCATAGCGGGAATCAGTCATCAAGGCGATCTTTCAAGTGCTATCATTGTCACAAGGACGGTCATTTCAAGAGGAACTGCCCAGAAGGAAGAATAAGTATCAAGAAGAGCCAGAAGAATCAGGAGAAACAAGCGTAGCCTCTGATGATTACGATTCTACTGAGGTCCTGGTGATCACAGAATCTGAATCTAGTAAGGAGTGGATCATCGACTCAGAGTGGAAAAATGATGGGTCTGTTCTACTGGGAGACAATAAAGCTCACAGGGTTGTTGGAAGTGGATTAATTAGGATAAAGATGTTTGATGGAGTTGAACGAGTACTGAAAAATGTCAGGCACGTACCAGAGCTCAAAAGAAATCTGATTTCTTTAGGTATGCTGGAGTCAAGTGGATGCTCGTTCAAGGCAGAGAATGCTTTANAGCCATAAATACATATTTTGAATATTGAAACGGATTACATCATGTTAGGTTAGTGTGTAATGGAGTCGAGCCGAGTATGTCGTGGATTTGAGTTGACTTGATTGTATTATTAATTGCTCGTGTTCGGCTTTAGCGCAAGGGAACAAGTTGAGTGGGTCGTGGGCTTGATTTGGGTTGTTCACTTTATTAGTTGGCTATGTTAAGCCTGAGCTCAATGAGCTTTTAATTGTATGTTTATATTTGACTTTATTTAGTTTTAAAGAGGTTTTTAACATAATAATTGTTATTTTGACCCTCAATTATTGAACTAAGGTAAAAAAATACTTTTGTGATGTGGTACCGCTCACCTACCACATCTCACATACCACTCACCTACCGCCACCTACCACTCTCTTACTCCTATAAATAGAGAGGGTGTGAGGCTTAGGAGAGCAAGGGAAGAGATCTTAAGCTACCACAAAGGATGAGAGAATAACAAGAGAGCTTGAGAGGGGGAGAGCATCTTGAGGCCTTGTATCAAGGTGTCGCTTGAGAGGGAGGCCACAAAATGAAGATGAGGGCTCATCTCTATGTATAAACTATGTACTCTCCATTCCTTTTGCCAATTGGATCGAACCACGTAAACTATATGTGTTTGCTTGTGTTCTTTGCGTTTCATTTCTATGCCAGGAAGTACATATCTCACAACAATTGGTGTCGTCTGTGGGAAGATCCATACTTCTTAGCTAGAGGTGTTCGCAGGCAGGGACGAAGAAGAGGATTTCAGCATTCATGAACAGAGGAGCAAGCAGATCGCATCGCAGGCAGCCAAATCGCAAAAGATTTGGTGAGCAGTGAAATCTTTGATCGATTGGATTTACACCGCATGTTGTGCGGTTCGGCAAGACGGAGGAGGAACAGTCCACGAGCGAAGGGCTGAAAATTTGTGACAGGGCTGTCAGCAGAGGATTTCAGAGCAGAAGTTTGGTCTTGCGAGCAGCTCGGCCAGAGGGAATAGGCGGAGATCATCCAGAGAAGGGTTCGGGAGTTCCCTGTTTGGGAGTTCGCGAAGCAGGAGGACCTGAGCAGTTTGGCGAGGCAAGACGGCTCTGGAGAGACAGTTATTCTCGTGCGAGAGGCAGAGGAGGAATTCCTGATTTGTTCCGTTGGACGCAAAGGAGTGCATGCGGGAAGGAGGCGCGAGCAAAGAATATGAAGTTTTCTCCGGTGAACAGGTGTGATCTCTGCCAGAAGGGATCAAAGCTCTCTGTTTTGTTGGAGAAGACAGTGGAGTTCACGGGGAGAATGTAAGAAATTTGATGAGAGTTTCTTGGACAACAAGGCATTAAAAGGCAGGTTTAGGCTGACAACTTTTGGTTGCTATATAATAGTACAACAATTTAGTGATTTCAGCCTAGCTCTTGGAAGGGCAGCAGGTAGAATTCATTGGAAGAAATCAAAGCCACGACAATGAGTTCCACCAAATTCGACATTGAGAAATTAAATGAGAAGAATGATTTTGGCCTATGGAGAGTAAAGAAGAGAGCTCTATTAGTTCAGCAGAGTGTTGCAGAAGCCTTGCAAGGGTCAGTGGCATTGCCGGCCGACATGACCGAGAAGGAGAAGATCGACATACTGGACAAGGCCCACAATTTGATAATATTGAGCTTGGGTGACAAAGTTCTGAGGGACGTGTCGAGGGAGACAATGGCTCAATCACTTTGGGCCAAACTCGAGGTACTCTACCTGACAAAGTTTCTGGCTAATCGGTTATTTTTTAAGCAGCGTTTACACTCCTTCAAAATGCATGAAGACAAATTTGTCTCATAGCAGATCGATGAGTTCAACAAGATCATCGGCGACCTCGAGAACATCGATGTCGAGATGGATGATGAGGACAAGGTACTGCTGTTGCTAAACTCTATTCCTAAGAGCTACAAACATTTCAAGGATGTGATGCTCTTTGGAAGGGTGCATACTATTACTCTGGAGGAGGTTCAATCTCTGATTAGAGCCAAAGAACTTCAGAGGAAGCATGAAAGGGACAAGAAAGTCAGCGGAGACAGTCTTATTGTTAGAGGAAGGTTAGACAAGAAAGATTCAAGAAATAGTCAGTACAGATCAAGGTCAAGTAAGGATGGCAGGAATTCAGTCATCAAGGAGATCTTTCAAGTGCTATCATTGTCACAAGGACGGTCATTTCAAGAGGAACTGCCCAGATAGGAAGAATAAGTATCAAGAAAAGCCAGAAGAATCAGGAGAAGCAAGCGTAGACTCTGATGACTACGATTCTGCTGAGGCCTTGATGATCACAGAATCTGAATCTAGTTAAGAGTGGATCCTCGACTCAGGGTATTCTTTCCACATGTGTCCTCACAAAGACTGGTTCGAGACACTGCAACAGAAAAATGATAGGTCTGTTCTACTGGGAGACAATAAAGCTCACAGGGTTGTTGGAAGTGGATTAATCAGGATAAAGATGTTTGATGGAGTTGAACGAGTACTGAAAAATGTCAGGTACGTACCAGAGCTCAAAAGAAATCTGATTTCTTTAGGTACGCTGGAGTCAAGTGGATGCTCGTTCAAGGCAGAGAATGTTTTGAAATGGAACTGGAGTCAGTGACATAGACATGAGATAATATTATCTGTAGTCTAAGGTATCAATAAGATTCTTTTGTACATGATAAGATGTGGTGAGCATTAATAGTATATGTTTGATGTGATGCAGCCATAAATACATATCTTGAATATTGAAACGGATTACATCAGGTTAGGTTAGTGTGTAATGGAGTCGAGCCAAGTATGTCGTGGATTTGAGTTGGCTTGATTGTATTATTAGTTGCTCGTGTTTGGCTTTAGCACAAGGGAACAAGTTGAGTGGGTCGTGGGCTTGATTTGGGTTGTTCGCTTTATTAGTTGGTCGTGTTAAGCCTGGCCTCAATGAGCTTTTGCATGTATGTTTATATTTGACTTTATTTAGTTTTAAAGAGGTTTTTAACATAATAATGATCTAAAATATTCAATATAGCATTTTAACGACTTAAAACATTAAATATAACGTTTTAACTACTCAAAATTTTAAATATAACATCTTGACAGCCCAAAACTTTCACTCAGAGCATTTACTAGTGAGTAATTGAGGGTGGTTTAAATAAAAAAAAATGATTAAAATGTTATATTTAGAATTTAAGTGATTAAAATATCATATTGAATGTTTTAGATGATTGAAATGCAAAAATGACTTTTTTAAGCTTATCATGTTTTAGTTGGACTTTTAATTTTTTATGTTTGAAAATGTGTTTCAAATAGTTAATAAATGGCTAAAAATAAGATTATCATATTTGACTTTGACTTTGATTTCTTTTGTTAATTGAAAATGGGTTTCAATGAATTAAAAAATGGCTAAAAAATAGAATGAATTGAAAAATGTGTTTCATATAGAGCTATTAAATAAATGATAGAATAAATTTTGATATACAATCTAACTCTATAATTTCAATAATAAAATAGTACATGAGTTGCATGCAAGCTTTATTTCAATTATTGAAATAAAGTAATAATTTGAATTTACATTAAATTAGTATAAATGTTGATAATAAACTATAATATATTTTTTAAATTAATAATTAATACTAAAATATAATTCTTATTAAAATTTAATATATTATTATTATTAATTAAGATATAGTTAATTAAATAATATTTAAATAATATATCAAATATGTTATGTGCAATCATTAAATTTAATATCGAGTATCCAATAAGTTGTCGGACGACAGTTGGACCGCCGTGAAGCTTAATTCATTTAATTATCAAGTTTTTAATAAATGTTAAAAAAAATTATTTGCTAATATGAACAAGTTTAAACGAGTATGCTAGAAGTTTCACGCTGGTAGAGTAATGATTATTTCTTCTTTCTATTGCATGAAAAACCACACACTCAGGTAATGAAAGAGAAGTAAGCAGAAGATGTCTCATTTTTTTATGTGGATAACCTTTGATAGGGGAAAAACCCACGGAGCCTAGTCTAGTTGAAATAATCCACTATAAATGGTGAGTACACATGTCAATTATTCTTCGAAATTGAGGAAGATGCAATTACAAAGTGATACATATGTAATCTTGTTGTAGTTTTTTGGTGACAGTAGGCTACAAGAGTCATAATTGATTGTCATTGAGGTGTCCGTCGTGAGTGTTGCAGGCGGTGACTATAATGTCAGCTTATCGTTGAAGTCGTAGCTGATAACCAAGAAAGTAGTTGGCCAAGTGGGTCGTAGATGATTGCTTCAGAAGTATCGGTTGGTCGTAGAGGTTGTAATAAGGAGTTGCGAGAGCTGTGGATCACGTAGGTCATATAGGTCATAGTGTTGAGTCATGATGACATCTATAGGTCAAATGGGCTGAAGTTAGGAGTTGCATGAACTGTGGATCACGTAGGTCGTAGTTTGTTAAGTAAACCGGAGTGGTGAGCAATATTGACTCTGGTAAGCCGCGAGGGCCAGAGTCGTGAGCTGCATGAGTTGTGAACCATGTAATCTGTAGTGGTGTATTGTAATGACGTGCGTATGTCGTAAAGAATCAAGTCGGGAGTTGCATGAGCGTAAGCGAGATGCGTCGGACCCATATTCGAGATGCATTGTCGCACCGTCTTTTTGGTGTGTTATTGCACTTCTTTAGGATCGACTCGGTGTTCATGTTGACACACATCTTCACAGGTTGCTTTGTGACTTTGTGATGTCAGTTGTTGCTTCGCACGGGGTCGTCGCAAGATGTGGGCGGCGGTTGATGGTGATCGGCGGTGACCTACAAATTGTGGTCGATGGTGGTTGGTTATGGTCTGGGGCCGCAGAAATAGGAGGCAACTTTAGCTCCTTATCCTAGCTTGAGTCTTTTTCAGGCTTAAAGCTTCCTAAACTGTGAAAATCCTTACTTTTGTGAAAATCTTAAATTTTTTATGGATATTTGTGACAGTGATTAGGTAAATTGTGAAGATCCTTAAATTTGTGATAGAAAATCTTGAGAAATTAGGGCGAGCAAAAACATGAATCGACACAAATCTAGAACACACAGAGATTTACAAGGTTCGACAAAGATGTCTGCATCATCGGGAGCAGAGCGGCGACTTCCTTTTCAATATTCAGAAAAGAGTACATAATATAAGATTCAGAGTCTCAGAAACTCAGCTACTCACCCAGTGTTACAAACAAGACACATATATAACCCTACAGTATAATATGTAATTACTTAAATTACCCCTGTACCAAATCGCGGAGTCTTGTTCCCTCACCCCCAACACACATAATGAAACTCCCTCAATTGGACAGATCCTTCCGCTCCACTCCGCTCGTGGGCTCCGCTCCGCTCCAATATTTGTCTTATTTATGGTATATGAGTCATACCGAACAAATCTCCAGCTTGGTGAATATCCAACCTCTTAGGAGAAATACATATACCCAACAAATCTCCACCTTGACGAATATCCAACCTCTTAGAAGAAATACATATGCATAACAAATTTCCATATTGGCTAATATCCAGCCCCTCGGGAGAAATCCATATGTTTAACTAATCTCCACCTTGTCGAATATCCAGCCCCTTAGGAGAAATACATATGTCTAACAAATCTCCACCTTAACGAATATCTAGCCCCTTGGGAGAAAATACATCATGAAATTTCTTATACACCAATTTGAATTGGGCCACAAATCTCTTAAGTAAGATTCACTTAATTCAGTTTCCCTTAATTAATTATTTTCCTTAATTAATTATTTCTCTTAATTAAGTTTCCCAAAAGAGCAACTTAATCTTTTTGTAAAAGAATTGAAATCTTCCCTTAATTAAGTTTCTTTAACTAAATTTCTCTTAATTAAGTTTCTTTAACTAAATTTCTCTTAATTAAGTTTCCCAGAAAAATAACAGAATCTTTCCGAAAAAGGATTGAAATATTCCCTTAATTAAGTTTCTTTGATTAAGTATTTCCCTTAATTAAGTTTCCCAGAAAAAAGACTTTCCCTTAATCTTCCAATAAAAGCTCTGTCTCTGCTTTCCAGAAAAGCTCTGTTTTCCTTGTCACGAAAGCTCCATTTCCATTTTCCTTCCAGAAAAGCTTTGCCTCTGCTTTCCTTCTAGAAAGAAATCTTTTCTTTCCCGAGTGCAGCAGCAGATTCTCTTTCTTCGCCTTTCCTGAGTCATGGCATATCGCCGAAATATCTTTATACAAATTTCCTTTTCCGCGAACTTTCCTCTTCTATGTGTCTGCCCTTCCAATTATGCTTCTCGCAGCCCGACTACCTTCTGCATCGCCGAACGGAGCCCTTCGTTGTGAATCCTTCTGGCTTGGTAGAGAATCACATCTGCGATAGTCTCGCAACCCTCGTTCGTCATGTTATCCCCAACCGCACGCAAACTGGTCGCGATTCCGAACCTTCGCGAACGACTTCGTCCGAACCGCAGAACCCTGTCGAACCTCCTGTCGCCTTCGCAGAACCGATCGCTTGGTCTTCATCTTCGCGAAACTGTTTCCAATCCCGTTATCGCGGGAAGCCGAAGTTCTGATCGCTAATCCGTCGAACTGTTGAAGTATGCTTTGTTTTTAAAATTCCTCTGTGTCGAGATCTAAATTGTCGGGAAGCTTCCAAAAATCCTTCCCTAGCCGCCAATCCCCTCTGTCAAAATCTTCTTTATTCCTGCGATGCTCAATTTTTTTTTTCTTCCTTGTCCTTGAACTTCGCTCTGATACCATTTGTTGAAAAATTAGGATGAAGAAAAACATGAATCGACACAAATTCAGAAGAACACACAGAGATTTACGATGTCCGACAAAGATTCCTACATCCTCGGGAGCAGAGCGGTGACTTCCTTTTTCAATATTCAGAAAAGAGTACATAATACAAGATTCAGAATCTAAGAAACTCAACTACTCACCTAGAATTACAAACAAGACATATATATAACTCTATAGTACAATATGTAATTACTTAAATTATCTCAGTACCAAACCGCGGGGTATTGCTCCCTCACCCCCAACACACATAATGAAACTCCCTCGATTGGACAGATCCTTCCGTTCCACTCTGCTCGTTGGGCTCCACTCCCTTCCAACTTCTCTCATATTTATGGTATATGAGCTATACCTAACAGATATTTATCGAAAAACGAAATTAGGATATCTTATTATAATTTGGGATGATTTTAAACAAGCCATATATTGTAACTGTAAATGATTGTCATTCTGCAAGCACATTGATCTGGCAGATAATAATAGTTTAAATCATTCTTAATTTAGATTTAATGTGATTAAAACAATCAATTATGTCTCTAACTTAAGTCTCTTTGTTGGTGATTATAGTCAGTTACAAACATCTATATAACGTTTCATAACATGATCGAGATTTCAATATAATATACCAGCAATGCATCATGAAATAAGGTACAAAATGCACAATGTAGTCTAAAATTTTAGATTTAAACCAATAATTCATTAGAATAATATTTATTGTTGCATGCTACAAAATTCTCAATCGTAGAAATGATTGAGAAATTCAACTTTTTGACTTGGAAAAATCCTATAAAGAGAAAAAAATCAACATTATCTGATGGTTCGTGAACAACTCTTCTTCAAAATTATAAGAGATGAGATTATAAAAACTGACGATCACAACTATATTGTAGTAGTTTATCACCAACAGTCATATTTGACTTGCAACAATTATAGTTGAAGGCTGCAAGAGCTGTAGTTGGCTACAAAAGTCATGGTTGATGGCTACAACAGTCGTAATTGGGATACAACAACTGTAGTTGATAGCTACAACAACTATAATTGGTTGTATCAATTGTTGGCAGTCGTTCAGATGCACTTCTCTTTGCGAGTTAATACTTTAGTTGTCAATTCGTTCTTGTTTTCTCCTCCTCCATTTATATAATCACACGAACAATGGGGCATTAATTATAGTTTTTGAAAGGGGATTTTTAGTTAAAACTTCCAAAACGCTTCATCGAATGGTCCGTTTTCATTTATTCAATCACATGCAATTGTTTCAGTTATTTAATCTAGTGGTTTTCTCATAATGCAAGATGATTTGATGAAGACAACATTTGCCAGTCTGAGATGTAGAAGCAGGGTTATACTAATCGAACCCTACATTTTGGATCGCATCAGACTCAATTAAAAGTGCTAAAACCAAATTTTTTGTTAATCCTTAGATAACTGAATATGAACTCTAAGTTTTAAATAGCTGTGAGTTTATAATAGTTTTGGCATTAAGGTTGTTTGGTTCGAAGAATTATACCTCAAAATAATTGCAAAAGTCAAATAATCCTTGTACGCTGGGGCACAAACAAGACGAATCTTGGCAACCCAAATTCTTCACAAATGCTTGGAGTTTGCTTGATTTGCTCAAAAAGTACTGCGGCAATGTATAAATTTATCGTTTTTTATAAAGTTTAGGGAATATTTGTGGAGTTTGCTCTTTAAATGCAACCGATCAATAAAGATTTTCATATATTTTAATTAAGAAAAAATGTGATTCTAACTCTTTCACCAATTAGAGGACCCAGCAGTGCTGTGCCTGCTTCCCATCCCCTTCCATAACAGCCATGGAAACGATTCCAATGGAAAATTCTTCTGTAATTAAGAGGCTGATTGGTTTGTAAATAACAAGTTTTGGGTGATTTGTATGTAATTACCCCTTTAAAAAGTTAATTAATTGTTATCTCATAACAACTTTATTTCTGTTTTCCACCAATTGAATGGATCCTTAAACTAATCAATTTTATCATATATTCTATTGAACGGAGTGTTGGAGGAACGGAGTAGGCCTTCTGCGGTCTAAAATGATGAAAAAATTATCATTGTTGTTAAACTAATATTTATCTGATGATCCGATTAGGAGAGTAGATGTATTAGATTCGACTTATGTTAAAGAAAGGCAGGAATATAACTAGGAAGACTTGAGATTATTGCATAAAAATGAAATTAATTTATTAGAACTACATGAACATATGACACTAAATAGGACGTAATGAAGAAAAAGGGTTCATGTAGCCTTCCCCGCGTAGTAGGATTAAGGCTTTGTTGTTGTTGGTTGTTGTTGTGGAGAGATATCCAACATTATTTTATAGGAAAAATTATTAGGTATGGAATATGCATGTATGTGAATTAGTTGTATGATGTTGTTATACAAGAAAGCTAGATATAATATTCGCTCTTTTTATAGTGAATTGAGAACAAAATGTGATATGAATTATATTTATTCTTCGAAAGTATTTTAATAAAGATAGTTTAATTGTGATTGTGCTATAGATGAAGAGTTCAGCCCAACTCAAACCAAGCCATTACTGTGGTTCTCGGATGATTATCATTTCATCTCGAATGATTCTTC